>CAHIKZ030001926.1:182500-325000 GCA_903632075.3 Acanthosepion pharaonis | reverse complement strand
GATGGGGCTTTGTCCCGTTCACATCCAGTTCTTGCTCTTGAGTATTTGCCTGTAAATCAGCCGAGATATGTCTTATTTTATTTTATAACAGTCCTCATGAGGACTCTTTTTGCCGATGAGGCATGTGTTACGTTTGGCCTTTTCAGTTTGAAATGACGAAAAAAACTGTGTAAGGAAAACGCATTGGGATTTTTGAAAAGGGGCAATAAATTAAATTACACTATTTACATTATTTGGACTATTGTCCTCAACTTTGTCACTATATTATTACATTTCGGCCATTGTACACTCCGGACTTCTTCAGGTGGTTGGAATGTCGAACTGAACCCTTTATTTCGCTCACTAGAACAGTCTACCCCAGTGAGCAAAATAAAGGGTTCAGTTCGACATTCCAACCACCTGAAGAAGGCCAGAGCATACAACGGCTAAAATGTTGTAATAAATATGCCGAAAAAGATGAGGACAATAATCCAAATAATGTAAATAGTGTACATAATACCTCATCTCAGAAATATAGACAAATTAAATTACCTTGTCAGATCCGATAACCAGTGTTTCTTTTATTTATATATATATATATATATATATATATATATATATATACAGTAAAATCCATTAGTATATAATCCAAGTAGATCCTTGAAATATAAAATATTAAAACTGATCCACAAAAAGAGCTCAGTGTATTTATAATTACACAGCAAAAGTTAATACACAATAAAATCCAAAATCACCTCATATGGGGAATAACCTTATTTCAACAGACAAAAAAATATGTCTGTCTTATTCAACCCCAGTATAGACTGAGTTTGTGTCAGAAATAGAAAATTAACTGTGAAAGCTACAAAAAAAAAAGAAAAAACAAATCAAAAAACCAATACAGAATTTATCAATTTCAATGTTTCAGTCAGACAAAAGGCACAAGAGAGTGGTTAGGGGAGGGTAGAAGATATTTGTCTTAAAGGGAAGAGGTTTTATAAAATTAAACCCAGATATTAACCTTATGACATTAACTTGGAGTTATATGAAGAATGAAATGTTAATTTAAAACTAAGAGAGTAATAAAAATGGGGTTAAAAAAACATTAAAAACTATAGAAGTTTATAATTAAAAATACAATGTCAGATTCAAAAACAAGTTATATTTAAAAATAAGATGTATTAAAATAAGTCATATTTTAAAAAAATCATATTTAAATAATTTATATTTAAAAATTGGTTATATTTAATATAAAATAAATAGGTTATATTTAAAAATAAAAAATATATTAAAAATAAAATATAAGATGAAATAAATTATATATTTAAAAATAAAAAATATAATGAAATAAAAAAAAATTATATTAGAAAATAAGCTATATCTAAAAACAAGTTATACTTAAAAATATAAAGTTATGCTTAAAAATATAAAGTTATACTTAAAAAACAACCTTAAAATATATAAAGAGATGTAAGTGATAAAAGGAAAGAGAGTTCTTAGAAGAGTTGTCAATTTATAAATAATAATTAATACAGTGTTACCCTCCAGAAGGTAAGATCAGCAGGATGAGTTCAAATTACAGTCTATTCTGTTGCATTTACTTTTGCACAAGTAAACTTGGGAATAGTATGAATTCATCTCTTCTTCTCCTAGCTATGGGTTAAATAGCAGGGTATACTGGTCTATCTAGCTATGGATGGCAACCAGCCTAAGAGAAGGACTACCCTGGGTAAGACAATAAACTACATCGAACAGCAAGGCCTCTGATCAGGAGGATTTGATGAGTGTGGAACCATCTTTTAATTGCTGGTCTTCCCAGGTCCACCCTGACCCGGGGTGGTAGCACCTGTTAGGGTCCTAGCTATGGGCAAATAGTTAACCCCAAAACTGGGGTCAAAATACTAGGAAAATATAAAAATAGGTTTTAATACCAGCAATATATTTTTGTAAATTAATTACCAGCAATGAATTTTGGAAGAAAAAAAAATTATTACCAGCAATATATTTTTTTAAAAAATATTACCAGAATTAAAATCTTGTTGACATTAAATAACCTATTGAAGTTGATATGCTATAAAACAAACCAAATCAAACCTATGAGAAGGAAAAACCTGAATTCCAAACTATAAGGCAACAGGGAATCACTCTCTATTTCCATGAAGGACATATTGCAATTCATAGCTAATGATAAAAAAGAAATCTATGGAGACCCACAATTGCCTACATTCTGAAGAGACATGGCATTTACATCCTGAAAGAAAAGAAAAATGTTTAAAAACAAGGATATTTTGATTTTATGGTTTATCAACCTCTTTGTGGCTTTAAAACTGAAGCATATTCTTGATTCATGATTTTTTTACAAGTAAATATTGCAGTAACAATTCTTTGAAAATAACAATGATTTTTCCAGATACAAGTCCTACTATTTAAACCCAAATCTAGGGGAAAAGAGATGGATTCATATCTTTCCCAATGGTATTTGCACATAAGTGAATTCAATTAATCTGATTGCAATTCAAATTTGGTCCTCTGATTTCTCATTCCAAGCCACTACATCCTTTAGAAACAAGGAATGACGGACATAATTTTAACCATTGCTGATTGAAAGAAAATTTTTTAAATGAAACTTTTGATTTATGGATAATTGTTACTTTTTCAGGTGATAATCACAATCATTAGTGGAATTCGAGGAAGTCATAAAGAAAAGGTTTCTAAAGTGTTGAGTAGTTTGTCAAAGGAACACAACAGGTGAGTACTCAAGATTATTAAAAAAACTGTTCGCCTACACACACAAGCCAATGATGATAGGTGTATATGCAGGTGGACATTATCAAAAAACTCTTCACTTGTAACAATACAATTTCTCGCACATCTTTAGAAGATAAGTAGATAAATTTCTTTTAAGTCCACTTAGTTATCCGAGTTTCATAGGAATGTCGCTTCCAGTCCATCTTTGAGTTGACTTGAGTGTCAGTGTTTTCAGGAATTCTCTCTCCAGCTTGCCTTTGATTTGGCAAACATAAAATGTTGTTAATGATTTAGATAATCATAAAAGTAGAATCTTTTGAAGATTTGACCAGCCTCTGGTTTTTGGGTGGTCTCTAGTTCTGGAACACAAAGTGATGGATAGGGGTGGTGGGACCCCAGCCATTATGCATATAAGCAGAGAGTCAGGAAGATAAGGGAGAAAAGGGGTCCAGCAGTCAGAGAAGTAGGTAAGCAACCAGTGAGTAGTGGCCCAGCAGCCAGGGAGGAAGGGATCATTGGCAGTTAAAGAGATAGCAGTTCACTTACCACCCCAATCCCGATGATGATAGGTGTATATACAAATGGACATTATCAAAAAACTGTTCACTTACCACCTGCACACTGATAATGACAGGCGTATATGCAGGTGGACATTATCAAAAAGCTGTTCACTTACCACCCCATTCTGATAATGATAGGTGTGTATGCAGGTGGACATTATCAAAAAACTGTTCACTTACCACCCCATTCTGATAATGATAGGTCTATATGCAAGTGGACATTATCAAAAAAACTGTTCAGTTACTACCACAGACTCATGATAATTGTTGTATATGTTTATGACAGAACAAGGATACCCCTAAAATAATAATAGTTCTGATCTGTCTATTTGAAACTCAAACATATATTATATTAATTGATTCATTTCTGATGGTTTATCAACCCTTTGTGGGTTATTTAAAGCTAAAATATATTTAGTTCAGCCTACATATTCTGTAACACTTTTCAATACCGAGCAAATGTCTATATTAACTGTTCTTTTCAGATGGATGATTCTCAATGATTCCCTTGAGGAAACGAGGTCCTTTGATGATGTGAAACTGCAAAATTATCTAAGTACATCAATTATGGCCCAACGGAAAAACTTTCATGAAACTGAAGGTCACCCAGACAAAGAACTAAGAGTCATAATTATTGTGCCTGGGTAAGTTTTATTTGATAACCAATTTTCGCTTATAGACAAGAGAAATAATTCAGGACAATGATTGAATACAAACATTCCTTATTTAATGAATTAACCTCTTTAACAATCCCCACTTACTTATATCCCTGCTATAAAATCTCATGAAATTAAAAGTTTTTAAAAATCCCACCATGCTGTATTGTACTTTGTATGAAAATGAATTGAGATAAATTAATATGGAAAATTGGTAAATCAATAAAACATTACTTTTCCTGTATTTACAGTCCACAAACCAAAGTAATGTATAGAATATAGAACTGATTTTCAAATTTAATTGTTACATTCACTGTTCAGTACTCTACTGAATAAACATTTACCGTTCCGTATTCTACTGTATAAGCATTTACCATTCATTACTCTACTGTATAAACATTTACCGTTCAGTATTCTACTGAATAAACATTTACTGTTCAGTACTCTACTGTATAAACATTTACTGTTCAGTACTCTACTGTATAAACATTTACTGTTCAGTAGTCTACTGTATAAACATTTGCCGTTCAGTACTCTACTGTATAAATATTTAAAAATAAATGAGAAATGTTACTAATGTTGCAAATGTGACATTAAAGCCTACCTGAAGCTGACTGGCACAAACTCGTTACAAATAGTATACCTGAAATAGTAGTCAGGTATGATATCTCACTTAGAGTTCAATTCATTTTGCAACCAGCTTGCTGAAAAGAAACTCATTTTTTTTAAAGTGAAGAATGGCTGTATTATTGTTTTGCAAAAAAAAGCTACTTGTTTTTCATTTTCCTAATATTTGCCGATTTTTAAAATTGGAAAATACATAGAAAGGAATATTATTTATTATAATATACCTTAAAAAGAATACATGTAGTATTTTTTTATTGAGTTGCTACACTATACCCATCCAGTGTTGTACACAAAGCCTTACTTGGAGTGGTATGTTTTCAAAGTTGTTAAGTGTGCATGAATCTTCAAGATTGGAGCAAATTAGATGTTCCATAGTTTGTAATTGCGCGGCATTGGCTGTTGGAATCATCATTGGTAACATATTGCCATTTCTAAAGATTGGCTCTTCAGTATCCAACAACAGTTCAGAAGTGATTCAGACAGGGCCAGAAAGGTCAGGCATCACTGGAGCTGGGGGGGGGAGTATTCTGTAAGGCTGAGAGAAAGCAGGTGTACCACATTGTTTAGGTGGCTGCACCACAAGGACAGACACTGAGTAGGAGTTCTGTTGTTCAATGGTTTGACTGAATGTAGAAAGTTGTGTCTTTACTCGAGCCTTTTTGTCATTGGTTCACAGCTGTGAGGTGGATGACAAGGATCAGTTTCCTGCTTCAACGCCTCAAGTTGGGAGTGGACTGTCCTTCTGATGTAAGGGGGAGCAAAGCTACTAAGCAAGTAGAGGTCATCTACTTTGGTTGGCTCCAGGCACCAAGTGATCGATCCGCAAGAGACATTTACATATAGTGAGCCTAAACATTGTGGGAAGTCATGGCAAAAGACATCCAAAAAGGTGTCAACAGTGACCTTAAGAAATTGAAGTTTAAAGAAGATGCAACACTAGACAGAGTAGTCTGGGTAAATGTGGCCATGATGGCAAACATCCAGTTCTTGTATCAAGGAAAGAAGACGATTGAAATAAACTATTTATGGAACATTTCTGACACAACTTGTCAAAATAGTTTATAATAACAAATGATTTGCAATTTTTTTACTATTTAAATTTTTTTACTATTTAAATATACTTGATATCCAAAACAAAACCTTCAGAGTCAAAACAAATATTCTCAACCCATTGAGCAAACTGAAGATTACAATATATTTAAAGTGATAATTTTCAGAGAAAAAGGTACAGCTAAATAAATAAAGACTATGCAATGTAAAACATATGCATGAAAGACAATGTATTTTCTAAAAGAATGTAATAACTATATGCATAAGACGCTATTATAGATGTATACTTAAGGCAATACAAAATGTATACAAAAAAATAACTGTTTGCACAATGCAAAAATCCTTACTATGGAATCATTAATTTAAATATGCATAGTAGGAGTATAAAGTCATGATTGTCAAATATTTTCAATCCATCAATCACACATCACAATACCACAAAAAATTAGAAGATTTATTTCTAGTGAAAAGATAAAATTAAAAAGCAAAGTCTATATATATATATGACAATGTAAAAAATGTATATGAAAGACAGTATAATAAATGTGATAAAAATGACTACATACACAAGACACTATTATAAATACATACAAAAGACCATAGAGTGTATACACAAGAAAATAACTCTATAGACAATGTAATCTTTGCTATGGAAATACACAACCAGTAATTTTTCTATATTAGAAAAGCACTGCAACTGATTACCAATGATTTTAGGTTGTATTAAGGCATCAGCAATTATTTTTAACCTGGAAATGCACTGCCAATTATTTTTATGAATTTGCATATACACTGCAAAACTCATAATAAAAATAATTGTCAATAGTTGGATTTGTATATCCATAGCCAAGACACATTAAAAATTGTTTTTGCTTTAGAAATTCATTACTGATGACTGTTCCTCTGAAAAGAAATCATGTAGGATTCTTAACAGAAATATGGTTGTTTTCCAATAGACCGGTGCTATAATATATTTCTCACATTCTAAACTATCATTTACCAAACATTTAGGGATTTTTACCTGAGTAAATGTCTAATAATGTCAAGTAAGTAATTCTAAGAAATTTTGTCATCATGTCACAAAAAAAATAATTATTTTATAGTTATGCAGAAACTATGGACGTAGTCCGGGCCATCTTGACTCATCCAAATTCACAAATTCGGGAACAAATCAAAATTGGTAAGTTCTTTAAAACCTTAAAGATTCTTAGAACATTTTTTTTATTGCATTTAATTACAAACTCCAAATTGTTATGGTTAACTAATGTGTATGGCAGCACAGTGGAGTAATGGATAGCAACTTGGTTTGACGAATCAGAGAGCCAAGTTCAAATTCGAATCTATTACATTCACTTACATGCTAATACCCTTGGGAAAGGTAAGAATCCTATTCTTCTCCTCCCAGCTATGGGTAAATAGCAGGACAGACTGGGTTCTATAGCCTTAGATAGCAACTGGTATATGGAAGAAAGAAATGGCAACCTACTACAAAAAAAGGGAGTAATGGAATCGGAGGAATCAGAGAGCTAACTTCGAATTCCAGTCGAATCCATTACATTCATTTACGTGCTAATACCCTTGGGAAAGATATGAATCCTCTTCTTCTCCCACTCCACCTATGGGTAAATAGCAGGACAGACTGGGTTCTATAGCCTTGGATGGCAACTGGTCTACCACAGAAAAAAATGACAACCTACTGCGGGAAAAAATTTGCCTTGACAGTCATGTATCGAAAGATACATGATCACCTAAGTGGGTGTCACGCATGGCACATAACTGACTGAATGTGTTTTACCCCCTTTGATGATTGGGGTGAGTGTCTGATCAAGATAGGTGGCACTTTTTTCTTTATACTAATGTTCACCCAATACAAATCCTAGAGCCACTCAAGGTAGAGAATGTATAGTATTGTATGAGTGTAAGCAGGAGCAAGAAGTGAAGTTCATGCAGCTATGCAGGAAAACTAACAGTTAACCCTAGACTTGAATAGGTCAAGGTTGTAGTGACTGGGAAAACATCTAGCCAGGAACTTCCTCTTTACTAATGGAATATGAAGAGAAAGGGGATGATTCACCCTTGTGTATGTTGCATGGTGGGTCTCAGTTGCAAAGGTCAGAGTTGGTAGGGTCTAAGGAATATAGCTTCTCAGAACATGTCATGAAAATAGCGACAGAGAAGCAAGGGTCTCACAACATTTTGTCTATGGGAAAGGGGGCTGTAGGGTGAAAAATTATCCGCAAGTCCACGTACATACTTTGAACCCTATTAAGACAGGCAAGTGAGGTCTAGGCAGCTCCAGCCCAGATATAGTAGTAATCCTTCATTTTTGGTCTGATCTGGTTCTTGTAAAGTTAAAGTACAGCAGGGAATGTCTGATACTTATTGGAATGGTACAATGAATGGAATGGTACAATGAATCAACCATTTTCCCAATATCTTTAGCAATATTTGATATATGAGTTCCACTTGGGGTCTGGAAAGAGCTTGAGTCTCACCAGACATTCAAGACAAGAAGCCTCACATCATGATAGGTGAAATTTCAGGGTCTGCTTGGTGGTGGTAGAACATTATTAGTTTGGTTTTGGTTATATTGGATTTTACAAGCCAGTCCTTTCCCCATTGATCCCCCTCCCCTGGGCTAGGTCAAATGGGAGATGAGTTGCTAGGTTCTGGCCTCCCAGATTTTTGGTGGTACACCTATAAACAGTTGTATCATCCGCATAGATACTCACTATCAATCAGAGTATGTTTATTAGGTAGGTCATTATTATACATGTACTTGTTGTGGCAATCACCCAGTCGGTTGAGCCAGCTCCATCAAATGAGCCCACTGCATCCAAACAAAAGCTGACCAATCGAAGCAGAGGTTGTATTCATTCAGACGTGCAAATTCGTTATAGGTGTTTTAGTAGGAATTTGGATTCACAAGCAGTCACCAGCCACATGTAAACACACTTTTAGGATAGTGCAATCCTGTTTTTATTCATAGTTTCTGTCTCTTAGACTGGTTACCACCCAAGGCTATAGGACCCACTCTGTCCTGCTATTTTACCCATAAAGGAGAAGAGATGGATTCATACCTTTCCCATGGATATTAGCACATAAATTGATGTAATGGACTCAACTGGAATTTGAACTCAGCTCTTTGATTCCTCAATATGAGCTGCTATCCATTAGTCCAGCATACCTCTCCACATAGGCGCACACACACACACACACACACACACACACACACACACACACACACACACACAAATGAATACCGTATATTACCATATATAAAGCAACCTTTAGATAAGATGAGGTTAAAAAATCAATTGTATTCAGAGTTGTCTTTCTCATAGATTGGTTACCAAACAAGGCTACATAACCCAGACTGCCCTACTATTTAACCCATTGTTAGAGGTTTTGAATTTAGGGTTGTCTTTCTCATAGACTGGTTGTCAACCAAGGCTAAACAGCCCAGACTGGCCTACTATTTAACCCATAGTTAGAGGTTCTGAATTCAAAGTTCTCCTTCTCCTAGACTGGTTACCACCCAAGGCTATAGGATCCAGTCTGTTCTGCTATTTTATCCATAGCTAGGGAGAGAAGAGATTGATTCATAACTTTCCTGAGAGTATTTGTGCATATGTGAATGTAATGAACTTGACTGGAATTCAAACTCAGCTCTCTGATTCCTCAATCTGAGCCACTAGCCATTATTCTACCATGCACCCACCAATCATTAATATACAGTAGAATTATTAGTAGAATGCTAATATACAGTCATAAAATACTAAGATGAAAGTAAACATGTAAATAACTTACAGAATAAACAAGAGGCGGGTTTTAATAAATTTTTGATTCCTGAAGAAACCATTCTGTGCAAATACAGAAATTATAATTATTTACATTGTTCAAACTATTGTCCTCATTTTCGCTGTCATATTCACAACATTTTGGCTATTCTACACTCCTGCCTTCTTCAGGCGATTGGAATTTCAAACTGAACCCTTTATTTTGTCCACTGGTATACATTGTTCTAGTTCCATGTGCCAGGGTTCAGTTTGAAATTCCAATCATCTGAAGAAGGTCAAAGCATACAATGGTCAAAACGTCATAAATATTGCAATAAAGATGAGGACAATAGTCTGAACAATGTAAATAGTGAAAATAATTACAATACCTCATTTCAGAAATATAGACAGATCCTGAAAAAGGTCAGAGTGTACAACAGCCGAAACATCATGAATATGGCAACGAAGATGAGGACAACAGTCCAAAGAATGTAAATAGTGTAAATAATTATAATACTTCATTTTAGAAATATAGACAGATGTTGAAGGTGAATATGGCAATAAAGATGAGGACAACAGTCCAAACAATGTAAATAGTGTAAATAATTAC
Organism: Acanthosepion pharaonis; assembly: GCA_903632075.3. Lineage (NCBI taxonomy): Eukaryota > Metazoa > Mollusca > Cephalopoda > Sepiida > Sepiidae > Acanthosepion > Acanthosepion pharaonis. The sequence goes on along the minus strand of CAHIKZ030001926.1, from coordinate 314,991 downwards.
AACACCTCATCTCAGAAATATAGACAGATACAGAAATTGTATTTTATCTTTTAGGTGCTGTTACTGTGTGTGTTAATCCAGATAATTGCTTTCTTGAAAACAGGTAAGAAACAGTTACTTTTTTTAATCTCCTTTATCTTGTTTAAATCTTTAATATGCGGGATGTTGAAAAGTTCCCAATCTGACTCACTTCCCCAAATGAAACCACATGCCAAATACCAGATTTCTTATTTAGAATGATGCCTTGGTGTCATGTCAAGAATTTTTCAGAACAAAACCATGCAAGAGGGTTAAATAGGAAAAAAACATTTGTGAATGCAATCACTGGGCCAAGCAATACAGGCTCAAAATCAGTGGAAACAGAGTATGGTATGGAATTTATAGCCATGTACATATTCTGTATTTAAGTAAGTCCAGTAAGATACATTCCATTCTAAATCGAATAAAGCTTCAGTTATGTTACACCTGCGTTCATTTTCTCACTACAATTTATTCAACTTTATTCCAATATAGAACTTTTACAAGGCACCTCACTCTCTTCATGGCTGTCACAACTTGATAAAGTCCTTCTGAGATGCCACGTTCAACACAGAAAAATGACCCATTAGTAAACGAAATCAAATTAATACAGGCAAACCTGAATTACGTGTTTGCCCAACACTTAGACAGGAGATGAGATACTGTGTCATTGAAGGATTTTGGCCCCTGCAGGAGTAAACCCCCCCAGATAAATCAGACATGGAATCACTACCCAAACAAATGGACCAATATGACTTTAGTTCTGTCAAGGAATTAGCACCTAAAAAATGAGGCCACTCTGAAACGGACACTGCTATTTCAATTTCAGATGTCATCAAAACAGAATAGTCCATTATTAATAAGGCATTGGTATGATGTAATGGTCGTATTAATTAAGAAACAAAGAAACAAATTATAATAATAGTCATAATAACAATATGAGGGGGAGGAATATTACAGGAAAAGTAAAAAAAATAAATGTTTACTAATGCATTGTTTATATTTACAGATTTATATTCCCAATTTTGATGAATCAGTGTGCCACTGGCTGGGTAAACAATGTCCTTTTCATTACCAGTAGAAACAATGACGTAAGTATATTTACCCTGGCCTCCCCACTGAGTCTGGTTGTGACACAAAGTCGGTTTTTAATGTGGGGAACCTGAGCATGTACACTTGGGCCAAGAACAAAAATTCCCTTCATTTGCACTGGCATCAGTGCAAGCACCGATGTTTTCTCTCTAGTCCTATGAGAAGGTGCAACCTCGGGCATCTGTTCCCCAGGGCTGGGCACCTCACAGTGTGAGTTTCCTCAGTTGCACCCCTGTCCTCTGACGGAGCCGCAACCAAGTCGCACTCTGCCCGAAGACAGAGACGTAACTGAGAGATGATAAAACCTACCTGGCCTGTGCCAGGTAAGTATATTGAGCCTATAAAGATGATCTACTTGTTTTTATTTTTAATGAATTCATTCCAAGAAAGGCAATATAGCCACTAAGATTACTGAGTGTAAGAGAATATGAGGAAATAAAAAACACTATTACAGAGAGCGAACAATAAAAGAATGGGAATTAAGAAGACAGAAGATAACGATTGACATTGCATCTAAATTTTTGACGATTAATGTTTATTGGGAAGCAAGAGGTAGGAAGCGAGTTCCACAAGCGAGAAGTGCGATAGAAGAAACTATCAGCATAAAACTTACCTGTTGCATTTAAATTCACGGTAACTGCTCTGGTGAGCTGCTTTCGCTAGTCCCCAGACTTCATGAATTTAAGCATTCAACTAGGCTGGCATCTCGCTCTCACCCTTTCACTGGCGAAACTGTTAAATGTAGCCATCTCTTCTACTCCAATAGCTTCATGTCTCGCACTTCTCGCCTGTGGAACTCCCTCCCCAGTTCTTGTTTTCCTGATAGCTATAATCTCCAACGATTCAAATGTAATGTCAATTGACGTCTCCAGATGCCCTGATCTATCCCCTATCCTTCTCTTCATCCTTTCCTATATCACTCCTCTTTGCTCTTGCTCCTACTCTCTGTAACCTCTTGCGTGCTAGTGGTGTCCCACCTTGCTTCTGGGGTTGAATGCTTAAAAAAAAAATTTTTGAAAATTGTACTTATTGGGGAAGCATGTAAATGGAAGGGAGTTCCACAGGTGGGAAGTGTGAAAAAAGAAACTGTTGGGGGGGGGGGGAGGTACAAATAACAAGATACAAAACTGTCAATGTTTTCCATTTCACTGAGGCAGACGTTAAATCCATGAATGTTATTATCTCTATCTTCTCTTTCTATCATTTATTCCTTGTTTATTTCTTTTCCCTGAAACTAAACAGTGCCTTTGATACATCTATCCTCACAATCAAACACAAATGGTTCATTGTCAATTTGCAGTAATGTTAGGGCCCTATGTATGTGATAATTAAGGAACAAGCAGATTTAAAATATGATACTTCCTGTAGTCTATCTCCCAACCTTCCATGGTCTTGTACCAGTCTATATTTTTTTTAACTGGCTTGCATTTGTGGATTAATTGCTTGTGAATTTGACTTCCACAAAATGTGAAAACTGAAAAATTAATGCAACACCCAACATTCATTTGGCTTTGAAATGCATCATCCTTTCAGAATATAGACGAACATGGCCCTCCACAGCTTCTGTTTCTTTTTAATATGTGAAGTAGTGGAATGGTTTCTTGTTGCCTTCTCCACAGTTTTAAATTTAGAGCAGTCTTTCTCTTAGGCTAGCTGCCATCCAAGTCTAGATTGTAATATGCCCGGTGAAATAATCTATAACTGATGAGCAGAAGAGATGGTTTCATGCCTTTCCTAAGGGCATTAGTGCAAAGAGAATGCAACAGATGCAATCAAAATTTGAACTTGGTTCACCAATTCAATTGTGTTTACCAACAACTGTTATGATAACTGAATTCCTCCTCCCCTACCAACTGCAAAAAGAACAAGAGTCCACTTGACAGGATCTTGATTGATCTGAATAAATAGCCAGATATTTGATCATGTGTCCTTTTTTCCCCCTTTGTGGAATGTTGCAAACTGTACCATTTATCACATTTCTATCGTTTACTAGCAGTAGAGCCTGGCATTGCCCAGGGATGTAACAGTAAGAGATAGATCAAGTATCGACCGTTATAAAGACTGAAAAATAAAATTGACAAAGATTATTGTTTAAGGTTGACGGACAAGCATGTCTTAATTAATCTTTTTTTGTTTTGTTTTGTTTTTGTCAAACCCAAACTCAAACAAAAACATTGTTTTCAATCGTTATGAGTCTACCAATTGAATAGAATTTTATTATAAACAATTGTCTTGTAAATGGAATTTTTAAAGCATTCTGAATGTAAAAATAAAGAAAATAGTGTGCAAGACAATAAGAAACACTACCTGCCAAAAAAAAAAGTGAAGTTTTGTCAAAATCGGTTGAAAAATGTAGGAAATCCGATCCCATATATAAACGAACACACACACACACACACACACACAAACAACCTGGGTTTTATAATAAGTATAACTCGATATGAGTTGTCCCCCTTTCATTCTCGCGATGCCTCTTAATCGTGTTTTCAAATTGATTTTGTGCAAAAACAATTGTGTTTTTCCAATTTTTGTCGCTGTCAGAACTACCACAAGGTAATTTTATGTAGTCCTGTGAAGTTTTGTTGGAAATCATTTGCAAAATGTAGGAAATCTGATCCAATATATAAACGTGCACACACACACACACACACACACACAAACTGGGTTTTATAATAAGTATGATTATAACTGACTAATGTTCTTCATATGGTCATAGATGGTAACCAAACACAAAACACTATCATTCCTTGCCTGTAACACTGCAGTAGTGTATTGTCATGATGAAATATATAAAGAAACTCAAATTTGAAAGAGATTGCATCAGAACAAGTGTCTCACATTGAAAACTGACAAATGCTGGAAATATTTTAAGCTTGTGTTTACATTTTCTAAACAGCAAACAATCTCATGATTGAATATCATCTTTGATGATATTCAAGCCTCAAAATGATGTCTGACTTTAGGTTTAATTGGGGATATTGTTACTGGTTGTATAAATTAATATATTTATAACAGAGGAAGTTATGTTCAAAGGACTTAGCTTTGGAACGATCATCAAATTTCATATGCAAATCATTTGCCGTGTCAGCATTTTATATGTGATACTTGAAGTCAGTCACAAAAAAAATGTCTTTCAAGCTTTTCTTCATCTGTTGACTATTGTTACTCATTTTCTTATTGAGCAATTTCTTTACAAAAAGTCTACTCAACTTTAAAAGCATTAAGATTGATTAATTTTAAATGTTTTGGTAGGTGTTGTTAGAGATTTGTGTTATTATTCTATTTGGCTTTTGCCTAAACAGGATCAATTTCAAGCTATTCGGCTTTTGCGCAAACAGAACCAATTTCATGCTATTTTGATCTTTGCAAACAGAACCGATGTCAAGCTATTTGGCTTTTGCCCTAACAGAACTGATTCCAAGCTATTTGGCTTTTGCCTAAACAGGATCAATTTCAAATATTTGGATTTTGCGCAAACAGAACCAATTTCATGCTATTTGGCTTTTGCCCAAACAGAACCGATGCCAAGCTATTTGGCTTTTGCCCTAACAGAACTGATTTCAAGCTATTTGGCTTTTGCCTAAACAGGATCAATTTCAAGCTATTTGGATTTTGCGCAAACAGAACCAATTTCATGCTATTTGGCTTTTGCCCAAACAGAACCGATGTCAAGCTATTTGGCTTTTGCCCTAACAGAACTGATTCCAAGCTATTTGGCTTTTGCCTAAACAGGATCAATTTCAAGCTATTCGGCTTTTTATTTACAGAACCAATTTCATGCTATTTGGCTTTTGCCCAAACAGAACCGATGTCAAAATATTTGGCTTTTGCCCTAACAGAACTGATTCCAAGCTATTTGGCTTTTCCCTAAACAGGATCAATTTCAAGCTATTTGGGATTTTGCGCAAACAGAACCAATTTCATGCTATTTGGCTTTTGCCCAAACAGAACCGATGTCAAGCTATTTGGCTTTTGCCCTAACAGAACTGATTCCAAGCTATTTGGCTTTTGCCTAAACAGGATCAATTTCAAGCTATTTGGATTTTGCGCAAACAGAACCAATTTCATGCTATTTGGCTTTTGCCCAAACAGAACCGATGCCAAGCTATTTGGCTTTTGCCCTAACAGAACTGATTCCAAGCTATTTGGCTTTTGCCAAAATAGAACCAATGTCAAGCTATTTGGCTTTTGCTAAAACAGAACTAATCTCTAGCTATTTGGCTTTTGAGCAAATCGGTCACCATCAAGCTATTTGGCTTTCACATAAACAGAACTGATGACAAACTATTTAGCTTTACAGGAGTATGATATGATTCAGTATTAGATCAACTGAAGAATTGATGATATACTGTAAACCAAATCATTAATTACTGGCATCTGCTTTTTTCTTTTGTAGAATTTGTTGAATGAAATCCAGCTTTTGATCCGAAGTGCTAATCCCCAAGTCAGCTTTCTTAGGGCTCATAAGGGAAAATTTCAAAGGTAAGAAAATGGTTCATCAAGTTCTTTTCTCAGAAATTCTTGTTTCTCTTCATGAATTGAGAGTAAATCTCCAAAGAATTTAATCACAGACTTACCAGGCTCATCAAATTCTTTCTGTTTAATGTTGTATATTTCTGCTCATGCGATAATAAAATTCTTACAACAATGCTGTTAAGAAGAGATTGTTTGCTGTTGAGTGATGGTTAACAAGCTAGCCTTGGAAGCAGTCTCTAGTGAATGTACTTCTCACTTGATTATCTCATGATTTTAGCTTTGATCATTCTAAGCTTCACATTGCCTCTTACTCAAGATATAATCTACACACACAGGTAGATGACCACCCATCAATAAGTCAGCAAAGATTTTGATATTCTCACAATATCACTGTTGCAAAGAACATGTCTCCTGTTTAGTGATGGTTAATAAGCTAGTGTTGAAGGCTGTCTCTAATGAATTTATTTCTCACTTGATTATCCCATGATTGTAGCTTTGATCATTCTAAGCTTCACATTGCCTCTTACTGCAGATATGGTTTGGTTTGGTTTATTTTGTTTTACGGCATATCAACCTCAATGGGTTATTTAATGCTGACAACATTTTTAGGATAGATTCGTATGAATAGAATATGTATTCTTTGGTTTAGATTGGTTTGGTTTATTTTGTTTTACGGCATATCAACCTCAATGGGTTATTTAATGCTGACAACATTTTTAGGATAGATTCGTATGAATAGAATATGTATTCTTTGTTTATATTGGTTTGGTTTATTTTGTTTTACGGCATATCAATCACAATGGGTTATTTAATGCTGACAACCTTTTTAGGATAGATTTGTATGAATAGAATATGTATTCTTTGTTTATATTGGTTTGGTTTATTTTGTTTTACGGCATATCAACCTCAATGGGTTATTTAATGCTGACAACATTTTTAGGATAGATTCGTATGAATAGAATATATATTCTTTGGTTTAGATTGGTTTGGTTTATTTTGTTTTACGGCATATCAATCACAATGGGTTATTTAATGCAGACAACATTTTTTATTGCTGGTAAAATTTTGTTTTGTCAAAAATCTTTGTCTGGTAATATATTTCCTTCAAAATTGTATTGCTGGTAATATTTTTCAAAAAAGTAATGCTGGTAATAGTTAACTATTTGCCCATAGCTGGGAACCTAACAGATGCTGCCACCCTGGGTCAGGGTGGACCTGAGAACACCAGCAATTAAGAGGTGGTTTATGCTCCTCAAAACCTCCTGATCAGAGGCCTTGCTGCTGGACGTAGTTTATCGTCTTACCCAGGACACGGATGTAGTTTAACGTCTTACCCAAGACAGACTCCAGATATGATCTACACACACAGGTAGATGACAACCTATCAAGTCAGTAAATATTTTGAGATTCTCACAATATCACTGTTGAGAAGAACATGTCTGCTGTTGAGTGATAGTTAACAAGCTAGTCTTGAAGACTGTCTCTAGTGAATTTACTTCTGAGTAGATATCTCATGACTAAAGTTTAATTGGTCGAACCTAATCCCTGTAGATATGTGTTTATAAAAATAAGAAGGCTTTTGTTAATATCTTTCTTGCATTGGATTTTTTTATTTGCCATGTCCCTTCAAGATATAAGTGATCATAACTCTCTACAGTTTCATAGTCTTTATTATCTGTGAATTGTCGTGATTTCTCAAGAACGATAGTTGAGTAGCATTCTCATTGCTTTCTATATGGTTTGAAATTCAGACTTGCCTTTCTAGCTTGAGAGCTCTGTCTTCCCTGCTATTTAACTAATCTGTTATTACAAGGCCTCTGTTCAAAAGGTTTCAAGGAGCATGGAATCACCTTTTAATAGCTTTTGTTCCAGGTCCACCCTGACCCCAGGTGATAGTAGCTTTTAGGGTCCCAACTATGGACAAATAACAAATAAACACTATAATATATTTTTGTAAAAAAATAAGTGATGCTCCAAAAGAAAAATAAATTTTAGCATTAAATGACCCATAAGGAGTTGATATGCCACTAAACAAACGAATCTGTTATTAAATGCAACAGCTTTTCGTTAGCTGTTTTTTTTTTGTAATTGTAGGCAGCCAAAGTAAAAAGAAAAGTTTGTGAGTAAATAATTAAATTTGAATTCTATCAGGTATGTTTTTTTTTTATTTTCACTTTGAAAACAGTTACGACTTTGATTTGATCCTGTCTGACACTGCTTTTGATAGTCCAGCCCTGTGCCGAGCCAGAAATCTTCTCTACCCAAATTGGTAAATAAAAACATGACATCTTTCTCATTATTTTATGAAATAAAATGATTTAAAAAAATATACTGTTTAATAAATAATCAGAGCGTCTACTCAAATATGAGTATCCACTAAAAATATCATTTCAGTAATAAAATATATAGACACACACACACACACACACACACACACATAGATTTTTTTTTTCATTACGCCCCGAGCAAGGTGTTAAGCCACTAGGATGCAGGGGGTTGCAGAAGATTTGGAGCAAGAGCAGATAGGAGTGATAGAAGAAAGGATGACGAGAGGGATAGTGGATAGATCAAGGTAACTAGAGATGTTGATTGACATTTGATTAGTTGGAGATTATAGCTCTCAGGGAAACAGTAATAGAGAAGGGTGTTCCACAGGCAAGAGGTACGAGGTATGAAGCTATTGGAGTAGAAGAGACGGCTACATTTAAAAGTTTCGACAGTGAAAGGATAAGAGCGGAATGCCAGCCTCGTAAGGTGCTTGAATTCATGAAGTCTGGGAACCAGCGAATGCAGCTCATCGGAGCAATTATCATGAAAGTACTTATAAAAAAGACATAGAGAGGCGATGGTGCATCTATGAGAGAGCAACTGTAGATGAGATGCCAGATCAGGGCCAACTATATTACATATCCGTCTCTGGATCTTGTCAAGAACTTCGAGGTAAACAGAAGGTGCACCAGACCATATATGGCAGCAATAGTCCATGCAAGGGCAAATGATTGATTTGTATATTTGAAGTATCAGTTCCGGGGAGAAAAATTTCCTGGCGTGGCACAGAGAGCCAACTTTCCTCACGGTGGACGAAGCAATGGACTCAGTGTATTTGTTCCATCTCAGGTCAGCAGTCAATGTGAGACCGAGCAGACGCAGAGAATGGCTCTCAAGAAGTTGACTATCAGACATTCTAATGGAGGGCAGGGAAGGATCTCTATGGTGATTAATAGAGAGTAGTTTAGTTTTGAGGTGTTAAAGTTGACCAGCCAATTCTTGCCCCAATTAACAACCGATTGGAGGTCCATTTCAAGACGAGCGACCAGGTTTGTTTTGTCAGCGATACATAGATATAGATATATAGATATAAGCATGTGTGTTTACTGTTTATGCAACTAATGATATGACAGGTAAAAATTTATGAAAAGAATATGTCAACACTTTCACAGCCAATATAATAAAAGCATATACAGAAATGCATTGGCCAATGATTTTTATTATGAAAATGCATTGGCCAATGATTTTTACTATGAAAATGCATTGGCCAATGATTTTTATTATGAAAATGCATTGGCCAATGATTTTTTCAATGAAAACGCATTGAAATAAGTTTTTACTTGCATTGGAAATGTTTTTTTTTATGAAAATGCATTGGAAATGTTTTTTTACTATGAAAATGCATTGGACATGATTTTTTACTATGAAAATGCATTGGCCAATGATTTTTACTAAAATGAAATTTTTTTACTATTGGACATGATTTTTTACTATGAAAATGCATTGGCCAATGATTTTTACTATGAAAATGCATTGGAAATGATTTTTACTATGAAAATGCATTGGCCAATGATTTTTACTATGAAAATGTATTGGAAATGATTTTTACTATGAAAATGCATTGAAAGGATTTTTACTATGAAAATGCATTGGAAATGATTTTTACTATGAAAATGCATTGGAAATGATTTTTACTATGAAAATGCATTGAAATGATTTTTTACTATGAAAATGCATTGGCCAATGATTTTTATTATGAAAATGCATTGAAATGATTTTTATTATGAAAATGCATTGGCAAATGATTTATACTGTGAAAATGCATTGAAAATGATTTTTATTATGAAAATGCATTGAAATGTTTTTTTTGTATGAAAAAAATGCATTGGAAATGATTTTTTTTTTATATTGTTGTTGCATTGGAAATGTTTTTTACTATGAAAATGCATTGAAAATAATTTGTTAGATTATATATTTTTTACTATGAAAATGCATTGAAATGATTTTACTATGAAAATGCATTGGAAATGTTTTTTACTATGAAAATGCATTGAAAAAGATTTTTACTATGAAAATGCATTTTGATTTTTACTATGAAAATGTATTGAAATGATTTTACTATGAAAATGCATTGAAAAATGATTTTTATTATGAAAATTTCATTGAATTGTTTTTTTTGTGAAAAATGCATTGAAAGGATTTTTACTATGAAAATGCATTGAAATGTTTTTTGACTATGAAAATGCATTGAAATGATTTTTTACTATGAAAATGCATTGGCCAATGATTTTTTTTACTATGAAAATCCATTGAAAATTTTTTACTATGAAAATGCATTGAAATGATTTTTACTATAAAAATGCATTGAAATGATTTTTACTATGAAAATGCATTGGAAATGATTTTTACTATGAAAATGCATTGGAAATGATTTTTTACTATGAAAATGCATTGAAAATGATTTTTATTATGAAAATGCATTGGAAATGATTTTTACTATGAAAATTCATTGAAATGATTTTTATTATGAAAATGCATTGGAAATGATTTTTTACTATGAAAAATGCATTGGCCAAATTTTTTTATGAAAATGCATTTTTTCTGATTTTTACTATGAAAATGCATTGAAAATGATTTTTATTATGAAAATGCATTGGCCAATGATTTTTACTATGAAAATTCATTGGAAATGATTTTTACTATGAAAATGCATTGGCCAATGATTTTTACTATGAAAATGCATTGGAAATGATTTTTACTATGAAAATGCATTGGCCTATGATTTTTTACTAAAAAATTGAAATGATTTTTACTATGAAAATATATTACCTATGAAAAAAATAAAGCTTTGAAAATGCTTAAAAATCTTAAATAATGTTCTTACAAAATTGCATTCATAATGATCTTAATGCATTGATATGAATGAGTAAATCAATTAAAATAAAGTCTGTCATTTTTTTTTTTTATAAATATAAAAGGTTTAGAAACTTCAAGTATTCAACTCTTCTTCTCACTGGTTATATAATCTGGTTGATATTGTTAATTAACATTTTCAATTTAGATTTGTTAAGAGGAAGCAAATTTATTCAAATTGAACTTAAGTATCCAATAGCTATATTACAATCATCCATTTGCGCTTTTGTTACCATAACATAGTGACATATCCTCAAAAAATTCTTTCTTGGTTCAGTGTCATTGTCTGTGCAATGAAATAGCAGAATAATGCAAATCCCTTTTCAACCACGATACTGGTTCCCTAATTTAAATTAAGTATAAATTTAGAAAAATACTCCTGGTTATGACGATAAACTACATCCAGCAGCAATGCTTCTGCTCAGGAACTTGGCGGTTTTAATAGCTGTTGTTACCTGGTTCATCCTGATTCAGGGTGGTAGCATCTGTTAGGGGCCCAGTTTTGGACAGATAGTGAATACTAAACAGAAACAAAACAAAACATTATGAAATTATAAAAGTATATTTTTATAGTAAAAATACCAGAAATACATATTTCTGTTAAAAAGATGGCCAAAAATACACAAATACTAATAAATTGTAACAAATTCACCCAAAGAACTCTCTCATGACATTAATCCATATAAAATCCTACAATTTTATAAAGAATTGTATTCCAAAATATAACTTCAGCACATCTACAACATAAACCACACATATCACTGCCTCTAGTAATTATGTCCACACAAACATATATATGGACAAAAGCTGAGTATCATCTACCATGGATTCAACTGTGAAAGGAGAATAACATATATCATATTTTTATTACTTTCAAGTTCACAAAAAAATTAAATTTTGGCACAAGGAGTTGATATGCCATTAAACAGACAAATCATTCAAATTTACAAAAATAAAGTTTCCAAGAGAGATAACTCTAGGTGTATTAACTGCTAATTACAGAGTTATTTCATTAGATTTTCTTAAGAAAATCAAAGGAATAAACAGGAAAGAATCCTTAACCTGTCTGCATTGTTGGCTGTAACCAGATGTAAGTAATGATATTTTAATAATATCTAATAACAATAATTAATCTTTGTGATAATTAACATTTTCAAATAATTATATCATAAATTCTGTAAAAAGTGGTCAGATGAAGAAGGTTGCATTTAGGCAAGTTGTAATAAAAAAAAATATATTAAGTCACATTAATGGAAATGTTTAATACATAAAAGTAATTGATTAACCTGCTTAATTTTTCTTTCCTTTGTAGGAGAAATATCAAGCCATCAAGGTCACCTCTTCCTATCGAGGATGTCAAGTTGGAATTTTCTCAACCATTGGAGAAACACACTCTGAAATTGAAATTAAAGGTAAGAAAGGAATGTTTTATAGCTGCAATAATAACTATAGCAAAATTTTTAAAACACACCTGTGTAAAAAAAATTAAACAAATCTACCAAGTAGATTTCATTTGATCTATTGCTTGAAATTGGTTCAACAATAATGTTAAAAAACATTCATCCAAACTTTTATATTGTTGAATATCCAGTCTAGTGTTTCTGCAAAATTTAGAGATTCTTCAAAAATACAAAAAAGAATCTGCAATTTTATTGATCCTGATCTGGCATCTTGGCTTCAGTCACTTTAAATTCTTTCATGTTAATTATTTGGAAAGAAGAATCTGCAGATTTTATTGATTTTGATCTGGCATCATTTTACAGTTTTTCAGTCACTGATGCAACCATTTCCATTTTTCTAGGTTTCTTCTTATTTGGAACTCCATTCTGGTTCTCAGTCAATTTTGATCTTCAAAAATTTAAATTTATCAATCTTCTGTTCTTATTCCCAAATTTTATTGTAATAAATGTTTTTCTCATTGATACAACTCAGTAATTTTGCATCCTTTGGCTTTATTTTTGACCCTCAAAAAATTTAAATAATCTGTCAATCGTTATCTTCTGTCTTCTTAATTCTTTTCTTTTATTGTCTTCTCTCCTTAATATAGTTTTTCTCATATTCTCTAACACTCAGTAACCCCTTCATCCCTAGTGGCTTTATTGCCTTTTGACCCTCAAAAATTTAAATGCAATGTCAATCGTTATCTTCTGTTTCTTAATTCTTGAATTTTCTCCTTAATAGTAGTTTTTTCATATTCTCTAACACTCAAACCCCTTGCATCCTAGTGGCTTTATTTCAAACCACCCTCAAAAATTTAAATGCAATATCAATATCTTTCTTCTCTCCTTAATAGTCATATTCTCTAACACTCAGTAACCCCTTGCATCCTAATGGCTTTATTGCCTTTGATCTTCAAAATTTAAATGCAATATCAATCATTATCTTCTGTCTTCTTAATTCTTGTTCTTTTATTGTCTTCTCAGTTTAATATTGATTGTTTTTTTGTTTTTTCCTCATATTCTCTTGTGTTTTTCTTTGTGTCTTAGTGGCTTTTTTGCCTTGTTTGGTATAAAATGATTAAAAAAATGCATACAAAAGACATATTAGATTAGTATTTAATATACCCCCAAATATTCCATTGTTCAAATGCTAGTTTTTTCTGTTGTTTTTTTAATATTTAAATGTTACACTGAGGTGAAATTTCAAGCACATAGACACCTGTTTTCATATGATTTTTAAAATTTTTTTTTTTTACATTTTTTTTTGTTTTACTGCAAAACTCAGGGTTTGTCCATAGTTTGCTACTCTCAAGTAAAATATATAAATTGCAAAATAGTTGGGGAAAAAATTAAATATTATGTTGGAAAAAAATCTGGACTAAGTAGATTTCCATCAAGACTTCAGGATTTCATTTTCAGGGTGTGTTCATAGCAAAATATTTATCAGCAAGGGAAATCGAATCAGCATGCCAGGTTCAAATTACAGTCAAGTTCATTGTTTCCTTTGCACAGACAGCCTTGGAAAAGTTATGAATCCACCCCTTCTCCCACAACTATGGGTTAAATAGTAGTTTAACCTGGGCTCCCTTACCTTGGTTGGCAATTTGTGGGCAGAGGGCTGACAGCTCCAACGCATCAAAACCTACTTACACAGAAACCGCAGCCGCCTACTGTGATGAGGCTGTGGCCCTGGGAAATCTGATGGTACCAAGGAGGAGGGAGATTTCATTTCTTTTATTATTTGGAAACTAATGTGCCACTCATGTTAAAAATACATTTTTCTTTTAGCATTTCGCCCCAAGCAAGGCAATAATGCCACTAAGATGCAAGGTTTTAATGAGAGTGAAAGAGAATTCTGAGAAGACGAAGAGAAAGGACAATAAATGAAGAGGATTCAGGAAGAAAAAAGAATGACAATTGACATTGCATTTAAGTTTCTGAAGATTGTAGGTGACAGGGAAGTAAAAAAACCAGAAGAGAGTTCCACAGAAGAGAGGTGCGAGAAAAGAAACTGTTAGCATAGAACTTACAGTTACATCTAGCCATTTCTACGTTAAAAAAAAAAATTTACTAGCCAATTAAGTCAGTCAGTAATGTGCCATGTGTGATACAAGCTTAGGTAATTATGTATCTTTCGATACATGACTGACGAGGCAGATTTTTCCCCACAGTAGGTTGTCATTTCTTTCTGTGGTAGACCAAATGCCATCCAAGGCTGTAGAATCTAATCTGTCCTGCTATTTACCCAAAGCTGGGGGAGGGTGAAGAAGAAGAGGATTCATACTTTTCCCAAGGGTATTAGCACATAAGTGAATAGAATGGATTTGACTGGAATTCAAACTCGGTTTTCCAATTCCTCAATCCAAGCCGCTAGAGCTGTTTTCAAAATTATTTTTCTTTTGCATTCTATTGTTCTTGCTATTTGATCAGAAAACTCAGGGTTTATTTTTACATTTTACAATCTTACTTATTATAAAACACAGATTGTGTGTGTGTGTGTGTCTGTAACGTTTATATATTGGATCGGATTTCCTACATTTTTCAACCGATTTCAACAAAACTTCACAGGACTACATAAAATTATCTTGTGGTGGTTCTAACAGTGCCAAAAATGGGAAAAATATAATTGTTTTTGCACAAAATCAATTTGAAAACACAATTAAGAGACATCGTGAAAATGGAAAGGGGACAACTCACATCGGGTTGTTTGTGTGTGTGGGTTACTTTAAATATGGGAGCGGATTTCCTATATTTTTCAGCCGATAAAACAAAACTTCACTTTTTTTTCTTTTTTTTTTTGGCAGGTAGTGTTTCTTATTCTCTTGCACACTTTTTTCTTTATTTTTAACATTCAGAATGCTTTAAAAATTCCATTTATAAGACAATTATTTATAATAAAATTCTATTCAATCAGTAGACTCATAACGATTGAAAACAATGTTTTTGTTTGAGTTTGGGTTTGACCAATTCGTAAAAAAAAAAAAAAAAACTAATTAAGACATGCGTGTCCGTCAACCTTAAACAATAATCTAACGATCTCTACTGATTGTACGAATACAAACATCGGATAAATTCTTTATCTTTAGGGAAAGATAATGAAATCTAAACATACACAAGTCCTAACTAAAAATAATAATCGGAACGGGAAACTACTTTAAATACACATGGTGTCCAATTTTTTTACTGTATTCAATAAGTAAAAATCATAAATTGTAAAAAGATTATTATTAGAAAAGGCTACTAAATGAATAAGATTTGTTAGATCATAATTAATAAACCCAAATAAAGTTAATATTTTTTGTATTAGAAACAACGAGTGAAAAATATATTCAAATCAAAATTCTAATTATGAATCACCACAAGCAAAATATGCAATTTTTTTTACTGTATTCAATAAGTAAAAATCACAAATTGTAAAACTAAAAGATTACAGAAAGGCTACCTACATTTTTCAACCGATTTCAACAAAACTTCACTTTTTTTTGGCATGTAGTGATTCTTATTGTCTTGCACACTTTTTTCTTTATTTTTACATTCACAACGCTTTAAAAATTCCATTTACAAGACAATTGTTTATAATAAAATTCTATTCAATCGGTAGACTCATAATGATTGAAAACAATGTTTTTGCTTGAGTTTGGGTTTGACCAATTCATAAAAAAAAAAAAACTCATTAAGACATGCGTGTCCATCAACCTTAAACAATAATCTTTGTCAATTTTATTTTTCAGTCTTTATGATGGTCGATACTTGATCTATATATCTGTTATATCCCCGGGCAATGCCGGGCTCTACTGCTAATTGTAAAATAAACAGCATTAATCAAAATTTTTTTGGCAGTGGGCGGGGGGAGGAAATTATATTGGAAAAAATATTAGTAATAGGGTAAGTAAGTATAAGCATTGTTATAATGGTTGAGTTCAAGTCAGTCTTGCACAGATTTGGAATGACCAAAGAAATGTTTGTACTTACTTCATCATAGGGGGATTGGCATGGCTAGAATGGTCAAGCTCAAATCAGCCTTGTGTTGAGTTGGAGCGACCAAAGAAAAGGCTGATTTATGGAGGTTTTTGAAAGACATGTGTGAACATGATGGATTGGAAAGTGGTGAGAGAGTTCCATTGTCAGTGGATCAGGGAAACAAGCATGCTCCAGCAGGGACATCTTGCCACAATCTGCTATATCTTGCAGCAAGAGGGAGAAAGGAAATGTTTGTCTATTTATAGAACTTAAACAGCATCAACTAATGGGTGTTCGGCAAAGCCAGGTGGGGTAATAAAATTTCTGGTTCCTTCATTTCTAGCATCATGGGAAAATGTATTTCTTTTTTTTATCATTATTATTTTATTTATTGACTTTATTTTCCCACGTTAAAGGCACAATTTCTAGCACATAATCATGCCTGTTTTATGGTAAATTATTTTTTGGCACTTTATTTTTCTTGCTATTCAAAGCAGTCTACACTGCTATTTAACCTATAGCTGGGGAGAAGAGGAAAGGTATGCATATCTTTCCTGAGTCCATTAATGCAAAAGTGAAAGTAACAGATGAGGCAAAGTTTTTAATCGGTTTGCTGATTGAACTTTCTGTGCTGATAACAATCCACTTACTGCCTCCTCATCAGTGACACTAGACTCCCCCCACCCTCTGTGGAGTATAGGGCCACAGCCTCACTACACCAGGTGAGGTTGCTGTGGTTTCTATACTATGTAGGCTTTTTTTACAGTGCATAGTTGCTACCCAAGTGATTTTGAATTCAGAGTTGTACATCTCCCTGCTGTTTAATGCAGAAGAGATAGAGGGTATTTGTGCAAAAACAAAGTGCTCAGCTGGAATTTGAACTTGGCATGCTGGCTCCATTACTTTCCACACTGATAGCTGCTCGCTTATGCATATATCTATAGTTACACTCATTGATGCTTATGCTAACCAAAGACAATTTTATTATATAAACAAATTGCAGAAATTGATGATAAAAGAGTCGAATTTTTAACCTCTACCACAGGAGCTTGCTTTGTCATGTAGCAACATCTACAGCCAGCTGGCTGAAAAAGCCACTGACTTTTTATAGTCTTATGAAAATTATTCTTTCTTACTTTGGTTTACGGCCATATCATGTTGAAACACTAGTTCCTGTATGATCACCAAAGTTAAGCAATGTCAAGCCTGTTCAGTACCTATGTGGGTGACCGCTGAAGAATACCAGTTGCTGTAAGCTTGGATGTGTGGGTGATAATGCATAATGACTTGGAATTGTTAATCGGAGAGCCAATTCCAGTTGGGTTTCTTATATTCAATTATGAGCAAATGCCCTTGGGAAAAGTATGAATTCACTTCTTCTCTCCCCAGCTATGGGTTAATTAGTAAGACTCATGTAACTAAATCATTATAATCCCCCCCCCCAAAAAAAAACAATTATAATCTAAAAATATTTTCTGGCTTTAAATAACCTGCAGAAGTTTGATAAACTGTAAAAAACAGATCAATCAAATCTTTCTTATTTTGTACTATTTTTCTTATTGGCAAGCGCAATAATATTTTTCCCTATATTTGGAAACAAAATACAATATTCTTTGTATGCAGAATGTTCTCATGACAAATGATATCAAAACAAAACTACATATAGATTAATGGTTAACATGCTAATACAGCTTCACTCCACATTGGGTTCCCATATATACAGCCTTGTGCCAGACTAAATTATAGTAAATACAGTTCACTTTTTCTATAATACAATAAGAAAACTAGTATAGTAGACCATTACTTATGTAGTGGTATCAATCTTCTTTGGGTACTTCACACATGTAGCCTTATGCCAGACTAAAGCTAAGTGTTTTCTCAGTCTATGATGTAATGGTAAGCATGGTAGGCTTTTTTGTTTATTGATTTCAAACTGCATTGGGTGCTCCACACATTTTGCCTTGTGCCAGACTAAGCTCTGCTTAGTAAATAACTGTAACAAAAGAGCGAGTGGCATTCTGAGTTTAGTGGGGGGAAAAATATTTTAAATGTCTTTGCGACTTTTGTAATCCGTTCAAAATGTTATTACCATTTTCCTTGTTTTCAGGATTAAAAGGCACTTTAAGTGGTTTTCCTTTTCATAAAAATGTCTATAATGTCCGTGGCCAGGTGTTATTCTCAGGTAAGCCAGTATACATCTATATACACTATAAAAAATCTTACATTTATATATTCTTCCTTCTAGCAGTTGTACACAGTGGCAAACTTGCCAGGGTGTCAACTTGCCTGATGATAAGTTGACCCCTGATGTAGTGACCCTCCCCCAACTATATCAAATAAAAATGTAATAAAAAAAGAAACATTAACAACTGTTTCAGTAATAAAAAAATCACACAATCAGTTCCTCAAATTCCAATGTGAGAGGACATTTTGAAAGATCTTAAAGACCAGGTTAAGAAATTTGCTGCCTGAAGAGAATTTGGAATCATCCATATTGCTATCTATCAAAAATATTTTGTTAGATGGATTGGATGCAAAGAGCAATTATTATTTTTATTCACAAAAGCATCAGATGGAGCACGATTGCTCTTAATATAGTTGACTGCATGCAATTGTTCTCTTGTGCTTTTGAACGCTGAACTTTTTTAATTCGTAAATTGTGCAGAAAATTATTTAAAATATTAACCAATCACTTAAAATTAAAGACAAAATAAATAACAAATTCAACCTTTCTTATCGGGTATCAACTTCTGCACCATCCGTCAATTTTCTCCATTTTTTAATCACACACTGCAACTCCTCTTGGCAATTTATAGTCCAATTCCAAATAACTTTTAAATCATACATGTTTCTGTCCATTGAAAAGGAATTGTTAGATGAATTGGATGCAGAAGCCATTATTGGCAGATTCACACAAGCATCCAGTGGAACACAAATGATTGCTCTTAATATCGTCGACTACATGCAATGTTCTCTTGTGCTTTTGAATGATTTTTTAATTTGTAAATTGTACAGTAAAATATTTAAACATATCAACCAATTAAAATTATAAAAGAAATAACATTCTGTATTTACATTTGGTATCTACTACCAGTAGTATGTAGAGTACATGTACACTGTAATTACTAAGAAATACACATTTTCACACAAGAATTTAAATGGTATTCTTTGTAGGGATATTATTATTATTATCATTATTATTTTTATTATAAATAAATAAAAATAAAATAATAAT
The DNA here is from genome assembly GCA_903632075.3 of Acanthosepion pharaonis. NCBI lineage: Eukaryota > Metazoa > Mollusca > Cephalopoda > Sepiida > Sepiidae > Acanthosepion > Acanthosepion pharaonis. Next base: position 295,590 of record CAHIKZ030001926.1, on the reverse strand, counting down.
AATAATGAAAATTATAAATAAAACAAAATAAAACAATAATATTAAAACTGTATAAAATAAGTTAAATTAAAAATAATAAAAATATCCACAGCATGCAACAAAATAAATCCTGATTATTCTTTGCACTTCCCATTCATTATTAATGTTTCTGTTCCTAATTCTTCCACACCCTGTAACACCTTGTGTCTTAGTGGCTTTACTCCCTTGCTTGTGGAACTCCCTTCTAGCTCCATGACTTCCAACCAAATTTAATCTATAAATATTAAAATGCAATATCAATTGCTATCTACTGTCCTCCTGATTACTCTTTCCTCTTCCTGCTCATTATTAATGTTTCTTTTTCTACTCATCCACACCCAGTAACTCCTTGTGTCTTAGTGGCTTTATTGCCTTGCTTGTAATTTTACAATTGCATTATGTATATTTTCAGCCTTGTAAATATCTTTAATAGATATTTGTCTTAATTTGTGAATACTTATTAATTCTATGGTGCCTCATACAAGAGGTAGTTTTAATATTTGGTGTGGCAGAATTTTTCTCAATATGAAATTAGTCCTGGGTATGATGATAAACTACATCTGGCAGCAAAGTCCTCTAATTGGGAGACTGGAGATTTTAAAGAGCATGGAACCACTTCTTAATTGCTGTTGCTCTCAGTTCCATCTTGACCCAGCAGGGTTGCAACTGTTAGGGTCCCAGCTATGAGCAAATAGTGAACCCCCAGATAAGAGTAGAACACTATGAAAGTATAAAAATACATTTTTATAGTAAAAATACCATCAATACATTTTTATATAAGAAGGATCAACTATACATATTCATAGTAAAATAACCAACAATACATTTTATATGTAGTTGAAGGCATACAGATGCATTCAAATTATTTGGATTTCAGCATTAAATAATCCATAGAGGTTGATATGCTTCGAAACAAAATCATTCAACCAAATCAATATGGAGGGAGTTTTAATAGCAATAGAGGTTGGAAAATTATTTAAAGTGCCAAAAAGTGAAAAATTAATAAATGTGATGATCTTAATAAGGAGAGGTCATGGCGTCTGCGGAAAAATAAATGTTACCCCTAATCCTTATCTATTAGGCTCCTAAGCTTGTGTTTATAAATATGTTTTTATTTGTGAATATCTATCTATATTTGTTTGATGAGTTTTATTTATTTATTTCAGGGGACAAGCAAATGTCCATGTTTCACTATATCACCCTTTCCAACCAACTGGACGTTGAAATTGCAACTCTAGTACCAACACCGCCAAAGCCATCTCCTCAAAAGGAAAAACTTAGTGCAAGATATTTTGTTATCTTCTCCGGCTGCCATTTGGACAAAGGAGATTTAAAAACTTGGCTGAGGCCATGTTTTAAAAACGTAACACAAATATCAACATATTTTTTTTTTATATATTTTTTAATCATCATCACTTGAAGGCATTCAGATTTAAATGTGCCTTAGCTTATACAAGTTTCTTCTTCTCTATACTAACCTGGCCAAAAAAATAAATGTCTTTATTTCTTTTTGGCATTGGATATTATTGTCATGCCTTGTCCAGTGCTTCTGCTATACAGGGTGCGAGGGGTAAATTGTCGCCATTTTATATTTTTAATTTTGTCCATGTGCTTTGTTTGTTTTTTCGATTTTGTCAACTACCCAGTTTAGTAGGGCCAGTTTGGCAGCATCTGTGAGAATAAGAGCACCATGACACAATTCACTCCACCAGAAATTTAGATTCGGCATTCATGCCGAAAGCTCCAATATGAAAATTTCAGAGTGTTTGGGTGTCAATCTGAGGACTGTGAATAGGATTCAGAAAGATTTGGATGATATATCCAGTCAACATAATGGCGTTTGGAGTGATCAGTGGTGATGGTGATCTTATGTATCACTTGATCTTCGCACAGGGCCTCAGACCCAGAGGCCTACATCAAGTACCTTGAGGAGGTAGTGCTACCCTGGCGCAAGAGGGTGGCTGTTGGAAGACCCTATATCTGGCAACAAGTCTCTGCACACAAGCAGGAGAACTCAGTCATGGCCATCCGACAATTTCTGCGACCACATCATCCATTACATGTGGCCACCTATCTCCCTAGACTGCAACCCCTTGATTATTATGAGTGGGGTGCAGTTGAGTGAGAGACCAACAAAATTCCTCATAACACAAAATATGAACTGAAAGCCAGGATTATGGCAGCATTTACCAACTTAAATCAGGAGACTGTCCAGAGGAATTCCAGTAGATTCTATAGTTGTCTGGAGACCGTGGTTGAAGCCAATGGCGATTTTATTGAATAAATTAACTATATAGCATTTCAAGATATTTTTAGGTAATTTTGTTAAATATATCTGTTAAAATGAGATGTCAGCATTATCTTCATTTTTGTGTAATTTAGACGACAATTTATCCATCGCAACGCTTGTATGTAACATATATATATATATATATATGAAGAAATATAGTTTTAAGATGTGCTATATTTATGGGATAAAGTGCTCAATATCAGAGATAGAGCATATGTAAATATAAATATAAAAGTAAACATTGAAGTCAACACTCAGAGGCAACAGGCTGTTTTATGCTGGACGCAATTGTCCTGCCATAGAACAATTGTGTTTCTAGCATGAAACAGCCTGTTGCCTCTGAGTGTTGATTCAATATTTACTTTATATATATATATATATATATATATATATATATATATATATATATATATATATATTCTTGTTTCCCAGTAAACTTTGATCTTAAAAATTTTAAATGCAATGTCAATCGTTATCTTCTGTCTTTTTAATTATTGTTCTTTTATTTTTCTCTTTCCATAATAATGTATTTTTTTTTCACATATTCTTTCACACTCAGTATTCCCTTATATCTTAGTGGCTTTATTGCCTTGTGTGGAGTAAAATGATTTAACAAAAAGAAAATTTGTAGAAAACAAGTAGAAAGTGTTTGGTCTAGTTTGCCTAAAATAATGTAAAATAATATATGTATACATATAATATACAATGTGTATTAATATTTATGTATAATACTTTCATAAATATTATATTCAGTGTTGATGCATTTAGTCACAGGGGCACGGTATCAAAAAATCATTTTTAATGGGGCGTGTCCATATGTGCACACATGAGCTAGGTGCAAGAATGACCCAGTCCTCATCACCACTGTCATACTGGCATTGGTATCCACCAACCCTTCCTCCTTTAGTACAAGGAGGCAAGTACTACTGCTTGGTTCGAATCACTGGTACGAGACATTCCCCATATCTTGAAGAAGAAGAAAGAATATAGGCAGACAGTTACAACACTTTGATCCTAAGCAGCACACATTGCTACTCTGGTCTTAGTATCAATCATAGTATCAATGTGGTCTTAGTACCAATCCATATGTAAATAACTTTATGGTATAATTCTCTCTCTCTCTCTCTCTCCATATATATATATATATATATATATATATATATATATATATATATATATATATATGCGTGTGTGTGTGTGCAGATATTTTTTTATTAAAATGAAAATTAGGCATAAACTATATACTATCATATGATATATACACTTATATATATGTGCGTGTGTGTATATATACATACATACATACACATATATTTATATATATATATATATATATATATATATATATTTAACTCTCCCATCGTATTAGATGTATGAAGGTCAAGCAGATCAGCTCCGATGAACCGAACAGCCAGACATCTGCACATATGATCTAATTATGGTGGTGAAGGCTTTGTGTAGAACCAACCATATTTTTTGAAGGGCTAATACAGAGACCTGGTGCACTACGTGACACAAGGTCCCCAAACAACACTTATTTATATATATATATATATATATATATGTGGGGGATAATGATATAAATTTTTATAAATCAAGAAAAGGTAAGATGTATGACAAAGTTGAAAAGTTTTTGTGTGATGTGTTTCATCCCTTAGGACTTCATCAGACTAGGTTCATTTATATTGATGCAACTATGCATGTGTATGAACGAGAGAAGCTGAAATGAAATTCATCAAGGAAGGCTCCATAGTTTTTATTTACCCAAGTACTTTCGATTTTTTCCAAGATCATCTTTAGGGGCAAATTAGAAAAGACAAACTCATTGTAAACTAAAGCGCTTTCCTTGATAAATTTCATATCAGCATCAAGAAACTGATAAGACAAATGGAAAGATTCAGTATAAAAATAAGTAGGCACAAGATGTCTGTATTGCAAACATATCTATATGACTGGATATATATATATATATATATATATATATATATATATATATATATATATATATGTATATATAAAATCATCCACAGATAGACTGTTTCATTGTTTCACAGTTCATCATTATGGCTAGACATCCAATTGCCTCAAGCCAGGATATATATATATATAGAGACAGAAAAACCTCTTTAATGAACTAATTTGACAAGGACCGTTTTTGAAATATTTTTCTTGTATGTGTACAGATGTTTCTTTTCTGGAATTTATGAGTGTAAAAATCATCCATATATTTATTGGTACCAAGGGTTTTCCATCAAACTATGAGCTCCTTTTCAAGAATATTTTGTTATACAACTATAATAAATGATGTGTTAGTGCTATTGTAAACAGTATAAATGCTGCTGAAAGTAGAAATATTCTTTAGTTTTGAATATTGCCAGTACATTGTGGGCATGTTAATAATTGATATTGCTTTGCTTTTTGATTTTATAAGTACTTCCATTGTTTCAAAAGATTCTTTGCAGCTCACACCATATCAATATAATATCATATCAACATGTTTGCTTTTGTTTTCTTTATTTTATAATGTATCTGTTTTTAGATTCCAGAAAAGAAATCCCTGTTAAACAGAAAAGATCTTTCAGCACAGATAATAAAGAAAGTTCAGGTGATTATTTCAATATTTCTTTTATTTAAAGAGTCCGAAAGAAAATTGTATGCACACACACACACACACAACTTAAGACTATTACTACTTGGTGGAAAAGTAAGAGAAATAAGATGAAAGAAATACTAGTCAAAAATGAATAATAATTGCCAAGGCTTCATCTAAGAAATTCAGACAACTTAAGACTATTACTACTTGGTGGAAAAGCAAGAGAAATAAGATGAAAGAAATACTAGTGAAAAATGAATAATTGCCAAGGCTTCATCTAAGAAATTCAGACAACTTAAGACTATTACTACTTGGTGAAAAAGCAAGAGAAATACGATGAAAGAAATACTAGTCAAAAATGAATAATAATTGACAAGGCTTCCTTCATCTGAGAAAAGAAGACAAATTAAGGCTATTGGAAAAGCCAGAGAAAATAATGTCCAAAAAAGAAATTCTGACAAATGAAATATTCATAGAAAATACAATAATAAAATGAAAATATTAATTCCCATTATCTGAGGAATAATGTGATGATTTCACTTTAGAAATGTAGGCAATGCCACATATATCTCAGAAAGATTGTAAAATGGATCAGATGTAATGTTGGATTAAAATAAATAGCAATGATGAGGATATAAGTATAGAAAATCTATGTAATAATAACTGATGTTTTTCTTGTAGGATAAACATAGATTGGATTCCTTGCCTGCAGGATGGTATTATAATGGTCAACAATATGTTTGTTTGACAGGTGAGAGATCAACTCAACATCCTTGTATCCTTTTGGGAGGAACAGATTTATCATTCGTTCCAAAATATACATTCAATTCATACAATATAAATCATATTTTCTTGTCCAATTCCAGACTTTGCTTGAGTTTTATGCCATTTATTTTTATGCCACGCTAGTCAATAATTCAGTAAGTCTAAACTCAAATTTAGATTTTTTATTTAAAAATATTTTTACCAATTTTCACTTCCTTATGGTGATTTTTGCATATCTCGTTTCATAAACTGTTCATATATTTTTCTTATTGTATATACATCTCATAATATGTTATGAAATATATATATATATATATATATATATATATATGTGACGGTTACACACCTGGCCCAGTGTCGGGTCCTTTGGTTACGGCGCCAACGGTGACGTCGCTCCTCCTGGTCGCTCCTCCTGGGTCCAAGCGTGCCGCTCCAACCCTTTGGTCAGATGATCACCAGCCTCGCCTTTCCCGACTCGCTTCCAATACCTGGTCACTAAAGCAACTATACCGATCTCCGGTCTGTCTACCCACGCTGTGTTTAGATCTTAGACAGACGGGACCAGCAGGGATCGGGGCCGATACAAGTTGAGTCCGACGGGGGTGGCAAAACACAAATAAAATAAAAACTCACGACACCAAACAAAATTGCTGATAAAAAGGGTAACAACCTTTTTATATCTTAAAGTCCGTTACATAAAAACAAAATTGTTCTCATTTCCCGACCCGCTCTGTGGACTATGGCACCAAGCTTCTATCACACAATAGAAAATGTCGAATTACCTACTTTCTAGAATCATGTATGTATGTCGGAGTGTGGTTCAGTTCGACACTGGGGCTAATTTCTATCGATCATTCGCAGTTGATTCTTCTCTCTTCGACTTGAGTTGTATTTCTTCTTCTTCGTCTGCTTGGGCTGGTAGTTTTCCTGTTTCAACTTGGTGGAAGATTTCTTGTTTCAACTTAACCGCAACTCTCTGTCGTCTGAGGTGGTCTCTTCTCACTGCCGTCCGGAACTGAACTTTAACTTCTCATCGACTTTCGGCTTGTCTGCAGCTCCAATTCTTCTCAGGCTTTCCGGCAATCTTCTTCTTCGTCTACTTGGGCTGGAAGTTCTCCTGTCTTCGACTTGGGCTGGAAGGATTTCTTGTCTGAGGATTCTTCTGCCCGCAAAGGGGCGAGTGAATCGGGCCCTGATGGCCGCGTTCAGGCTCTATCCCTGCCCGCGCGGTCCAACTCTCAACTGCAACTCCAACTCAACTGATTTCTGTCGACTGGGGTCCTGCTTATATTGACGCCGCAACAAACTGGGGTGGGTCCGTCGGCGTCAGGGTTTTCTCGATAATTCCAAAAACTGCATTAATTCTGTCTTCTCCATTATTGCTATTGTTTTCACCCCTACTTCCTCATAGTACCTTTGGTGGGGCGGCGCACATCCATCTCTCTTAGTCTCTCGTATGTCAGGTGACCGCTTTTCAACCAATCGTTCCTGATCGAGCATTTTCTTTCCCTTTTCTTCCGCAGGTCACGTGATCGTATTCGACCAATTGTTATTGATCAAACATTTCTTTCCTTTTCTTCCGCAGGTCACGTGATCGTATTCGACCAATTGTTATTGATCGAACATCCTCTCCCCTCTGTTTGGCGGGCGTGGTTACATCGTTCTTGTTTAAAAAAAAAAAAAATCCAATTTTGTCCCTTTTTGCACGTACGCAAAATGACAATCTTTGGCTTTCTCTCACCTGGACTTTGTCAAACAGCCCGCTGCTAATTAGTCTTGACTTTAGAAAGGATCTTTTCCGCCTTCTTGGCGCCCTCTGTGAGCCAAAAGCAATTGTCCCTCTTTTTTACCTCTTTGTTTTTCCTGATAGTCGAAAATCTTAATTATCTACATTGAAATGTCTCTACTTTATTAACGTGGGTGTCCAATTCTTAACAGGTCTGTATATCGTTCCACCGGTCACTCCCCCAACCCAAAGACACTTTTTCTCTGATTAAAAATTGTTTCATTGTTCCCAAAATTTCTCTTTATCCAAATTGATAAGGTGTCTTTCCATGCAAAAAAGTAGGCTAGGTGCTTTGACCGACATTCTTTATCAAAAATGACTTTTTTTATAATCGGCCAAGACGCTTTCTCCTTATAATTCTCTTTCTGACTCCTATCTCCACCCTCAATTGGGTCATGCGTCATACATTTTTCTTTCTTTCTTTTCTTCCTTCCTTCCTTTTTCCTTTCTTTCCTTCTTCTTTCCTTAGGATCGTCTAGTACACTCTTAGTGAATTATTTTCAACTCAGTTATTTTCCGTTTAAAAAAAAAAAAAATTAACAACCTGTTTAATAAACTGAGTAAGAAAAATTAAATCATATTTCTAGGAATATTTCTAATAATGCAAGGTGCTACATATATATATAATTATTTATTTAAAAATATGATTCAACATACTACATAAGAGGTCTCAAGTTTCAAAACAAAAATTGTTCAAAACTTCAATATAATTATTTGAATTAAATTGAATTAAAAATGTAAATTTCTGTTCCATCTTCAAGCGAAATTTTTTGGGGGAATAGTTATTTATTAAACATTTAGTACAAAATTTGGCACAAGGCCAAAAAAATCATTGGGGAAGGACGGTCTTCTTCTGTCTTAATTCTAAACTTAGCTAGTCACAGACATGGACCCAAACCTACCAACAAGAGTCCTATCACCAAAACAACACATTCACTCCTACCTATTCTTACTGCGCGTCAACCATAATACCTCAAATTCTCTATGAAATCCTAACTAGTCCCCATATGTACATTTCAAAGTCTGTGGGGGGGGGGGGATAAAACAACAATTTAAGAAACCCCAATGATTATTTACAATATGATTTAACACTATTTACATAAAACAATTGGAATAACTTATTTCTGAAATTTACATGTTTTAATAGCATATTCATTATTGAAATCAAAATTTCCATGGTAACGGCCAGAGCGATTGTTTAAATAGGAAGGGGTGTTGGGTGTTAATAATTTGTATCAGTATAGAGTTACATTCATAGATGTCAAGTCAGGGTAAGGTTGGGGTGTCTAAATTTAAAACGGAAGATGTTTTCGCCTAGTCTGGTTTACGTGTCTATAGAGATTTTTTTTTTTTTTTTTTTTTCTGAAAGGGTTTTGTGTATATAAAAAAACTGCCGTAACATTTGTCTTTTGACGACTTCATAAAGGGTTATCTTTTTTTAGAGTATTTAAACTATTTATTAGGGCTATGGATTATAAAAATTATTTTATTGTTTGTTTGTTTTTTTTCATGCTAATTATTCAATGCAATATATATATATATATATATATATATATATATATATATATATATATATATATATATATATATATATGTGTTATAACATAACATATATGTTATAACATATATATCCAATGATATATATATGTTATGATATATATGTGTCCTTTATAATACCCAGAAATTCATACCCAGGACACATGGCACAGTGGATAAAGGCGTTGGTTACAGTGATAGGACCCAAAGAGTGTAAGTTCAATACTCGGTTAAGACAGAGGGAAATTAGCAGGAGATAACTGATAACTGACATCCATCAAACATGGCACATGGATCTAGAACAGTCTACCCCAGTGAGTGAAATAAAGGGTTCAGTTCGACATTCCAACCACCTGAAGAAGGCCGGAGTGTACAACGGCCGAAACGTAATAAATATTGTGACAAAGATGAGGACAATAGTCCAAATAATGTAAATAATGTGCTAAAACATGAAACTAGCATCAGTCAGCATCAGTCACTACCTACCAGGATTTCTACTTTTATATATATATATATATATATATGGAAAATCCTATGGTACATGCTACCATATAATATGGCTGTAGCTACTAAATTAGGGAAGGAATTCTCTAGACTATTAAAGAAGGGCTTTCCGCCCTTGAATAACTTACATAAAATATTTAATAAAAACACTGTTAAACTGAGTTATAGTTGTATGCCTAACATTGCAAATTTGATTAATAAATACAGCACTAAAATGATAAAAAATAAACAACATATCATTTTTCCCAAATGCAACTAATAAGGCCACTTGTCCCCTTAAAGGAAAATACCAATATGAATGTGTTGAGTATAAAGTTGAGGTACATAGCAACAAACCTAATAATAATAACAATAATAATAATAATTGTACTGATAAAACAGTTTACGTGGGTTCATTCCAAGGACCATTTTACAAAACGATATTATAGCCATAGAAATAGTTTCATACATAAGATATACAGCCATAGGACTAGTTTATCTAATCATGTGTAGAAAATTAAAAAGGGCAAGACGTAGATCCTATATTAAAATGCAAGATAATAAAAAATGCCACAGATATAAAGTTGTTTATAAGTATTGCCTCCTATGTATAAAGGAAAAATTAGTTATAGCCACTTATAATAACCTTAATATGTTACTCAGCCAGAAATCGGAAATACTTAATGGTTTTAGACATAAAAAAAAACCTGATTACTTGAATAATAGGTTCATTATGTGTTTTGTTTTTTGTTTTTTTTTTCACAACTTATGCACCATTATATCTGAAAAGTTCAATTTTTGTTTCATTTCTCCATAGTACTTGTTCCCAAATACAATTTTCTTTGTCCAAGAACATTTTGGTAAAATTAAAGCAAGCAACAATGTGACATGGTTTGTGAAGAGGAGTTCATAGTGGTTGATTTCCATACAACCCATTTCTATTTCAACAACCTTGGATTGTACGAGTAATTACGCTGATACCCATCATATCATAACTTTTGGCAATGTCTTTCAGAACAATTCATGGGTTTATATTATCCTCGTAACACATTTTTCATGCAGTTCTTGGTAACAATTTAGGTTTTCTTCCATGCCTGGGCAAATTCTCTGTCATGCCAAACTGTTTATACTTCTTTATAACAGACTGTACTGCAGATTTAGGGATAGCTAACTAGTGCTGGAACTATTTCCCAACTTGTGGAAGTTAATAATTCTCTGTCTCAAGTCAACCCTAAGTTCCTTTGTCTCCCCCCCATTGTGTTGTTAATGTAAGAATAACAATGGTGATACTCTATACACAACGTGATGTTCTTTACTGGAATTATCACAAATATTCTACTGAGTAAATAGTCTAGAAGGCTTCACCAATAAAATAATTATGTAAATTACTGATACTTACATGAATCAATCAATTTAAAACAATATTTTCTACTGTACAAATAATTTTGTTGTCTTTTCCTATTTTACATAATTCGCTTGTCAAATTTGTTGTATTTAAACCTATTGTTCTGAAAATTGACTTTTATATTCCTTTTTTTTCTGCTTATTAACATATAAAAGACCTGGCATCATACAAGCATTAGATTCTGAGAAATGGATAAAAATATTCAAAATTGATGGAATGGCTGTATGAATAATTTTGTTGTTGACTGTATATATATATATATATATATATATATATATATATATATATATATATATATATATATATATATATCTCACACATTATGAAATGGACAAATTCCTACAATTATTTTAAGAATATATTTTTATGTTTAACATTCTTTTATAGATACAAATATTTAAGTAAATGCTCTGTTTATAATAAACAGTATTAAGCAACATTTAATATATGTATGTATATATAAATATATATATATATATATATATATATATATATATATATATAATTCCCAAGAGGATAGAATCCAAGTAGAACTCAATGTCAAGGACAGAGTAAGAATATAATATGATATAAAAGGCTGAAACACTAATATTCAATGGTTATAGTTTATTACATTAGAGTCATAATCACAATACAATTCAGCTTTGAATTTGTAGGTCTGATGTATTGTATTGTAATTATGATTCCAATGTAATAAATTATAACCATAGAATATTAGTTTGAATATATATTACATTATATTATATATATCTATCTCTTCTCTCTCTCTCTCTATATATATATATATATATATATATATATATATATATATATATAAACTTTAAGTTCAACAGAATGAAAGGATAAAGGACAAGAGGAAATTTTTATTAATATAAAGTTTCACTTCTATTAAAGCTTCTCCAGAGAATGTTATATGGAGAAAAAGAAGAAAGAAATTCTGATATTTTTATTTTTGTGTTGTTTGATTTTCATTGGTTAAGCAGGATTCACATGCCTTTGACTTGTTAAACAACATTAGTATAATTTGTGGCATTCTGAATTCAAGGAGAGATGTCACATCTCTTCAAAGCTCCAAGAAATTAACAATGTTAACATTTATGTATGTATGTATGTATGTATTTGTGTGTGTATGCAGATTGTGCTTTGCATATATGCACATTGTTTTCCTTAATTCTGTACAGATTTGGATGAGTTTCTGGATAAATATACAGAAACGACAAATGCAGAAATCAACAAGTTCAATGCTGAAATTGACAAAGAACAGAAACGTTTCGTATTCCTGTGAAATTCAGCTGAAAATAAATCGACAGCAACAAAAAAAGAAAATTTATTTAAATTTTGTAAACGAGCAGATAATTAGTGATAATCTGATCCCCAAATTATTTTTTATGCTATTATTTCTCATTCATTAATGATTTAAATTAAAAGTTTTGTGTCAGTAAAGTTGATTTTGTTGAATATATAACATCTAAAAATACTGAGTAAATAGACATTTTATAGGAAAACTTTTTAAATAGTTATTTATAGAAATGTTTAGTAAATTGCTATAGAAATATTAAATAGATATTTATAGAAATACATGATGAATAGACATTATAGAAAATTTAGATTATTTATAGAAACCCTGAGTGAATAAGATTTTATAGAAATATTTGATAAATTGAAATTTATAGAAATATTTAGTAAATTAAAATTTATAGAAATAAATTGAAATTTATAGAAATATTTAGTAAATTGAAATTTACAGAAATATTTAGTAAATTGAAATTTATAGAAATATTCTGTAAATTAAAATTTATAGAAATATTTCGTAAATTGAAATTTATAGAAATACTCAGTAAATTAAAATTTATAGAAATATTTCGTAAATTGAAATTTATAGAAATATTTCGTAAATTGAAATTTATAGAAATAAATTGAAATTTATAGAAATATTTAGTAAATTGAAATTTACAGAAATATTCAGTAAATTAAAATTTATAGAAATATTTCGTAAATTGAAATTTATAGAAATATTCAGTAAATTAAAATTTATAGAAATATTTCGTAAATTGAAATTTATAGAAATATTTACTAAATTGAAATTTATAGAAATATTTCGTAAATTGAAATTTATAGAAATATTTACTAAATTGAAATTTATAGAAATATTTCGTAAATTGAAATTTATAGAAATATTCTGTAAATTGAAATTTATAGAAATATTTAGTAAATTGAAATTTACAGAAATATTCAGTAAATTAAAATTTATAGAAATATTTCGTAAATTGAAATTTATAGAAATATTTACTAAATTGAAATTTATAGAAATAAATTGAAATTTATAGAAATATTTAGTAAATTGAAATTTATACATAGGTATATATCTGGCTGGATGGAATATTCTCACAGTTTTTAAATAATCCAATTTATTTAGAAACTGTAAGAACTTTCCTTCCAGATAAATACTTAGTGCAGTTTGAATAAATACTTACGTAGATATTTATACAAATGAATAAACATATAAGTCTAGTAAATAATTTTCTATATATTTTAAAAAATTCTTTAGTAATGAAACAAATATTTTCTTTAGCAAGAATGTGAATAAATTTGAAATGACTAGTAGATAACTAATATGTGTGTGTGTGTGTGTGTGTGTGTGTGTGTGTGTGTGTGTGTGTGTGTGTGTGTGTGTGTGTGTGTGGATATGCTGAAAAATGCTTGGTCAGACCAGGACATCTTTTTAGGAATTACATCTGGCCAAGAACATTTCAGATTTATTCATATGTATTTATATTTAAGAAATAAAGTTTGAATTAAATGATTTAATTAGAAAACTAAATATTTTGATTAAATACAATACTAAAATATATCCATTATAAACATATATTTCTATATTGAGAATAATTTAGAGGTGGTGGGGGAATGAAACCTGATCAAAATTCTTCTTTCTGTTACCTTATTGATTTAATATTTCAATTACAATCGTTTCATATAAATAAACTAAAATGTCGACTGATTATATTTACAGTTTATTTCATGCTGTTTCCGGGTTTCTCGAAATATTCGATTGTAGCTGATCATTTTTTCCCTTTTAAATTGATGCAATACTTTTCAGCAGATGGAAAACAAATATTTTATTTTATTAATGTTTTATAACATATATTAAATATTTTATTCAACAAATATTATAACAAATATTTCATTTGATTTGATGAAATATAACAAAGATTAAATATTATTTGATTTAATAAAGTATCATAATAAGTATTTTGTTTTATTCAATAATTATAACAGATAGTATTTATTTTGTTTAATGTAGCATTGTAAATATATATATTTTATTCAGCAAAGTACTAATAAATATCTTATTCAATAAGGTATTATAACAAATATTTTTTTATTTACAGATTGTGACAGCTATTAGGGAGATGTGATGGAATATACTTTAATGTTTTAAAAAAGAGATTCTGGTCCAATAGGAAAAGTAAACATGGCTAACTAAATTGACAGGAGTTATCTCCCTTTGCATGTATAGCCTAATAAGAATGATCAACTCTCTTGGACTGATAGATCACGACAGTTTAGGCAGATGTGATTAAATATACTTTAATGTTCACAAAATTTTTATTCAGTATTATTATTGTTTAGATAATAAGCATTATAACATATCACAAATAGCTATATTGTAGGAAAAGGAATTTTCAACAATGTACGCATTTTTTATGTATTGATATTTATTTTTTAACTTTTATCAAAAACGACATTCTTGTACATGTAGTTATGGATAATATTATACATTAATTACTAATTATTTTAATTAATAACTATTTTGTGCTCAGTTGTTGACATTAATAGCTATCTGCCGATGTGCTAAAATTTTAGAATAATAAAATAAAAATTTAAATTTCATCTCTCTGATAGATGTCGTGATCTGTTAATAAAGCATTATCACAAACACTGGATTCAATAAAGTTTTATCCAAGCTATTTCTGAAAATTATTTAAATTGGTAAAGAGAAACATATTAAAAAAACATCCTCTTACATTCACTCCATGCTTTACGTCCCTTTCCACACCCGCATACACAATAATCTCCTATCTCAGGGAAATAGGGATTACTTGGCAGCACCCATCTCCTCTCTAAGTAACACAAGACAGGTTGTATTTTTTACACAGTATCAACAGCAGAAATGATTTAGATGGATTCAATTCTTTTTTTTTCATTACCCACTAGATTGTTTGTTTTCTATGCTGACATCTTAATGGCATTTTACTTGGCAGCACCCATCTCCTCACTAAGTAACACCTGACAGGAAATAATAATTGTGAACATTTTGGAATAGGTATTTTCATGACTTACCTTTGCAATATTAGCACAAGTTTATTACAGTCAGTATCTTTATTTACTTAATAATTTATACTTACAGTCTGTCATCTTGGTCTCACCCTTTCACTGTCAAAATGGTTAAATGTAATCGTCTCTTCTACTCAAACAGCTTCTTCTCCCGCACTTCTCGTCTGTGGAACTCCCTTCCCCTTACTTGCTTCTCTGATGACTATAATCTTCAAATATTCAAGTGTAATGCCAATCGACATCTGACACCCTGAGCTTGTTCCCCGTTCTTCTCTGTATCCTTTACTCAAACACACCTCTTTAGTCTTGTTCTCAATCCTCTGTAACTCTTTACATGCTAGTGGCACTCCCGCCTTGCTTGGGGTGATTTTCCTAAAAAAAAAGACTTCTTCCTGGGTTTATGGCCATATCATGTTGAAACACTGGTTAAGCAACAACAAGCCTGGTCAGTACTTAGATGGGTGACCACTTGGGAATACCAGGTTCTGTAAGCTTGGATGTGCCGGTGGTGTAATGGATAATGGCTCAGACTTGTTAATTGGAGATTTCAGTTGGGTTTGTTATATTTGATTACATGCATCTACCCTGGGGAAAGGTATGAATCCACCTCTTCTCCCCTGCCAACTACGGGGGAATATTTTCTTGACTCTACAGTCTCTGTTCTTATCTCCTTACATTTTGAACTCCATAAAAATTTTTCACAGCTAGCTGGCTTCACTTTTCAGTCAATTTTGCCCATTGTCATGTCCCTTGATTCTGCAGCGAGCCCAAATGTAAAAATAAAATAGGAAAATAAAATACTAAAACAAATTAAAATTAAAATAAGGCATTAGTTTTTCAGTTAGGTTGCCTGAATTTTTTTATATGTGATGGACTGATTGTTTACAGTCTCCCTAAAATCCACAAAACAGGCATCCCAATATGATCCATTATTTCAGGAATAGACATCACTCCCCACAAACTAGCAAAAGTCATAACAAAAATTTTAAACCCTCTCCTTGGAACAATCAATCCATCACATATAAAAAATTCAGGCAACCAAAAACAAAGAAAAGAGCGTTGATCATATCATTCCTCCTATATGGCAGTGAATGCTGGACAATCTCCTCACAGATGAAGAAGAGACTTGAAACAACAGAAACAAAGAAAAGAGTACTGAACTGTTACGTAACATCATTCCTCCTATATGGCAGTGAATACTGGACAATCTCCTCACAGATGAAGAAGAGACTTGAAACAAGAGAAACAAAGAAAAGTGTACTGAACTGTTACGTAATATCAGTCCTCCTATATGGCAGTGAATGCTGGACAATCTCCTCACAGATGAAGAAGAGACTTGAAACAAGAGAAACAAAGAAAAGAGTACTGAACTATTACGTAATATCAGTCCTCCTATATGGCAGTGAATACTGGACAATCTCTTCACAGATGAAGAAGAGACTTGAAGCAACAGAAACAAAGAAAAGAGTACTGAACTGTTACGTAATATCAGTCCTCCTATATGGCAGTGAATGCTGTACAATCTCCTCACAGATGAAGAAGAGACTTGAAACAAGAGAAACAAAGAAAAGAGTACTGAACTGTTACGTAATATCAGTCCTCCTATATGGCAGTGAATGCTGTACAATCTCCTCACAGATGAAGAAGAGAGACTTGAAACAAGAGAAACAAAGAAAAAGTGTACTGAACTGTTATGTAATATCAGTCCTCCTATATGGCAGTGAATGCTGGACAATCTCCTCACAGATGAAGAAGAGACTTGAAACAACAGAAACAAAGAAAAGAGTACTGAACTGTTACGTAATATCAGTCCTCCTATATGGCAGTGAATGCTGGACAATCACCTCACAAATGAAGAAGAAACTTGAAGCAGACTTATCTTAATTTTCAACAATGAATTTTCTCAATCCCCAGTCCTGTTTATTTAACCAGACATTTACTAGCTGTTCTGCCAATCCACAAAATTTGTCTTCATATCTTTTTACTTAATCATATTCATGAACCCTACAGGACCATTTCATATTTCAATTTCTTCAAGTGAAGAATAAAACCCTATTTCTCAATTTGTTTACATTTCCAAAATCGAAGCTATTTCTGCTCTTTGACAGGCAGATATAAATCAGTTTCTCGATTCTACCTTCGTCTTCAAAATTACCAATTATTATAACTCAGTTCACCCCTTCTTCTGTCTGGTAATCATGAGACATGTTTTTTGTAACTTCCATTTTAATTAAGTGGACATAAATCAATTTCTGCTTCCATTTCCCAAATTCTCAACTAACCTTGAATGTACTTTCCCTATTCCTTGTCAGACATTGTGGGTTGACGCCTTCCACATGGTTTCTGATAATATCTTTTCCCCAAACCAATAAAGTCATTCTTTTCAGGTCTGTATTTTCTTCAAGCTAGATTTTCAATAGGAAATCATTTCTTTCCTTCTTTCAGTTTATATATGATTCTGTATTTTTAAACCTCCCCATCTGTTCCAGTTCATATTTTAAATGAACCCTTTTCCCTTACTAGTGTCACATGGTGTCACAGAAATGCTTTTAATTCTTTAATGAATGAATTATATAATCCAAATTATTGTCTTTAAAAATTTATTTTTCAATGAATAGTGAATTTTCACAAGAATTGTTTTTAATTTTCTAAAAAATTAATTATAATTTGTAAAGTCTTAATTTGTATAGATTAGAAAATAGTTATTAAGTAAAAATTATATTTACTAATCATAAGGGAAAATCTTACAACAATTCATCCATCACCAATATTTTAAAAAGTATTTTGAAATTTTTTCTGTGTATAAATCTGCCGATTTTTTGTAAATATAGATGTCCATGCACATTACTAGAAAATAAAAGTGATAACTATAGTAAATTTAAAGCCAAAGTTGTTTTTTTTAACCATTTCACCCCAAGCAGAGCAGGAATGCCACTAGTATGCAAGGGGTTACAGAAAGTGAAAAAAACTGGGTAAAGGGGGAACTGAGGAAAGGATAAAAGCTGAACTGGGTTCAAGAAATAGAAGATGGTGATTGACATTGCATTTAAATTTTTGAAGATTGTAGTTTTCAGGAAAGCAAAGAAAGAGAGTTCCACAGGCAGGAAGTGTGAGAAAAGAAACTCTTGAAGTAGAAGTAGCAGTCACATTTACCTAATTCAACAGTAAAATGGTGAGACCTATATGCCAATCCAGTAGCACATTTAAACACACGTAGTCCAGGCACCAGAGAAAAAAACTTGTCAGAGCAGTAGCCATAACAATATTTGTAGAAAAGACAGAGGGAAGCCACATCATGTTGGTGATTGAAGTCAAGATATCAAGTCAGGATCAATTACATTGCAAATCCCTCTTTGGATTTTGTCAAGAACCTTGAGATGAGTAGCAGGAGCACCTGACCAGATATGGCAACAGTATTCAATGCACGGATGAATGGTAGATTTGTAAATATGCAAGATAGTCTCTGACAAGAAAAAACTTCTGGCATGGCACAGTGACCCAACTTTTCTTGCAGTAGATGCAGCAATTGATTCAATGTAGGCATTCCACTTCAAGTCAGTTGAGAATGTATTATGCAACTGTTGATCAGAGTAGCCTCTCAAGACGCTACGCAAGATTCCAGGCTCCTAAACACCATTCGGGAACAGCAACCAGAAAAATGCCAACCCAGTCACTCAGTATGAAAAGACATTGCTATCATCCTCACATATCACAAAAAAGATTCTTGACAGAATCACTATTAAGGCCTGAGAAAAGGAAAGGAAAGGAACTGGTAACCTCTTCCTAAACAGGAAACAAGCCCCTACCCCTGTTCAAGAGAAGTGGGAGAAATATGGACTGTGCGATTGGAAAGCATATCTACTTCTATTAAAGAAAAACAAGCAAAACCAACAAAAAATACAAAAAACAAACAAAAAATACAAAAAAAAAGAAACAAAAACCACAAAAAACAAGCAAAACAAACAAAAATGCAAACAAAAACAAACAAAATATATAAAAAAAAAACAAACAAAAAATACAAAAACAGGGAAAACAAACAAAAAATACCAAAAACAAGCAAAAAACACAAAAAACAAACAAAAAGCACAAAAAAAACAAACAAAACAGTTCTGATTCAGATTTCCAGTTATTTCAAGAAATGAACATGCAGAAAACTAATTTGAAGAGTTACTCAGTGGCCACAGAACTTTTGACCATGGAATGTTTAACTGACCTTCTAGTATATAATGTTGGAGAGGAAGTAATTGGAATTGGGTAACCAAATTGCTAAACCACGTAATGTTCCTCTAATGAAACTGGTCAGTGTGGTTCCATAACAGTGAGCTTGACACTATATGGACAGAATAAACTGACATCGTTTCAATGGTGCTTTGATACAATTACAGCGACTTTGAGGTGATTTTTTTCTGATTTCCATGGCCAAATGCGTACAACTAGGGAAATCAGAAAAATTCACTTAAAAGTCACCATAATTGTATACTTAAAATTCAGTAAAACGTCAGATAATGAAAAATATTTTCCTATTTTTTTAAGATTATTGGGTAGTTAAAAATTATATAAAGAAAGGGGCTCATGTTAGATTCCTCCAATAAAAAATACAGATATATCCAGTGTAGAAAAACATTCAATAAACTTTCGTCTGTCATTCAAGCTATCAATATGTCAACACCTAAAATAAACAGCTGCCACCATGTTAAAAAATGCATTTCTGCAATATTTTAAACTTAAAGTAATATTTGTTTCAAATCAGATTAATTAAACTTTAAATCAGTTTAAAGTTTCAAAAAAGTATATTTTATTTTGGGAAGTTGTTTTAATAAAGACAATTTCATTCTGATTAAAGGTGGCTAAAAATGGTGCTAAAATCAATACAGTGTAACCCGGATATAAGAGACCCGGATATAAGAGAAACCCGGATATAAGCGAGATTTTCGCTGGTCCCAAAATGTTCCCATACTTATCTAAACAAAATAGACTAAACCCGGATATAAGAGAAACCCGGATATAAGAGACTTCTTCTCCGGTCCCGACAACTCTCTTATATCCGGGTTGCACTGTAATTTCGAAAAAAAAAAAAAAATCCTTCCAGTCAGTTTAAATTAGTTTTGAAATGTAGTAAAGTATTTTGCTTATTAAAAATATTAAATTTAATTTATTGGCTTACATTTAAAACTAAAATAAATGCTTCAAAAAAGATTTTTCATTTTTAAAAATTCATTTAAAACTTTAGGTATCCTGTTATGAGTAATCAAGAGTGGTCTCCCCTTGTTTTGTTACTCTCCTCTTCAAGAGAGCTATTTCTGTTTACTGGGACTCTAAAAGGACACTATATGCAAACCTTGTATTCTCAGTTTCTTAAAGGCTATATATCTGCATACTTTTGTCATTACAGTACCTACTATTTATTTACATCTTTTCCTCAATATGATTAAATAGGTTTACTTATCGCCCGGTTCACCTTCCTCCCTGATCTTTTGAACAGAAGTAGACGTTTAATCTTTGTCTTCTGCTTAAGACTGTGTTTCCTGTTCCTTCTAAAGTTTTCTTCTGCTCTTTCATTTCCGATGAAAATGCATTTTGCCAGTATTACCACCCTCTACCTTGAGTAACCCTCTACCTTGAGTGGCTCTTGGGCCTTGTACAGGGTGAATGTCATTATACAAAAGAAATTTCAAAAATTGACTTGTATCACTAAGTCATTATTTTCTCCAAAATAAAAAAAAACAAATCTTACAGCCTAAAAATATTTTCTGGTTTTAAATATTCTGCAAAGGGTTGATAAGCCGTAAAAAAACGAATTCATTAATTACTGCTTCCTGCTACGTTCATAAAACCACCTCGTTTAGTAATCCTCCATTTTGTGTGGCTCTTGAGTTTCAGGAACATTTAAAAAACAAACTCCAAATTGTTAAGACTGAAAAAAGTGACTATTAAAGAGTTATTTCCCTTTATAAAGCACATCAAAAGTTGTCTCCCTTAGATTCTGTAACTACGTTTTATTTTAATATAAGAAATTCTAGTTTATCGCTATTTATATTTTTTAATGTTTTATGTGCCTGTCCCTTCAGGGTGTAGCTGATCATGGATCTCCACAACATCCTATCTTTCGAAGCTAAGTTCTTTTTTGTTGTTTTTAAGCATTATGAATGTGCAGGTGGCGTAATGGTTAGCAACTCAAAATGGGAAATTAGAGAGCCGAGATCGAATTCCAGTCGAGTACATTTTTGCTGAAATACCCTTGGGTAAGGTATGAATTCATACCTTCTCCCTATTCCCCAGCTAGTAGGGCAAACTTTAGCCTTGGCAGGCAGTCTAGAACAATGATTCCCAATTTGTTGTGTCTATCCCACTGTTGGAGCATGTTAATATTTTGGTGGGCCATGCGTAGGATGTGCACCTTTCAGCTTACTATACCAACAGAACAAGGGGGCAATTCAAGAATAAGTCATTAACAGTGACTTGTTTCCCAGTGAGTCTGATGCTTCGATGCAGTACCAAGAAGAACTTGTGGAATCTTCCACAACACAACCAACTTTACCTCCTTTGTAGGAAATGCACTCTTCCTATCTGGTAAGCCAAATTCTACTTTCATACAATATAACAAGTATTCATTGGTCAATCACCTCCAATCTGGCTTGCTGATTGGTCAGTTCCGACCAATCAAACTGCCTGCACGCGACCAATCTGTTTTCCCGCTCATATGCTGGGAGCCACCCAGCCATTATATAAACCGAACACGTGTTGAACTTTTGGGAAGTCGAGAGTAGTTACCAAGCGGCAAGATGTAACCATCACCGTCTCAGTCATGGCTGACCAGACGTTAAAGATAATTACCGTCAGTCAGTGACAGCACCACAGAGAATTTGCTAACTTACTCCACGTCATTCGAAACCAGACTTTACCGCCAAAGAAACACCTCAACGCTGTCATAACAATTCAACACAAACAATTCTGTGGACACTAATTCTCAGATATTGCTTAACTAAAGTAAATTACATTTATTATATATTAAGTAAACATTCATGTGCGAACGACCTTAAAACATTACAGTGAAAGGTAAATTACTTCTTCTTAATATGAACTCTGGTACAAATATTCCAAGTTAAAGGGACACGACTCTGTCCTACCTTTTCAGTTCACATTAACGTAATCAACATTAATAAATCTATTGTTATGTTTTGAAACAATTCAGTTGAATTTTGTATTTTATTTTGATGTTAGTGGAAATTGTTAATTGACACGCAACCTATTCTCAACAATTATTACCACATAATTAACCCATCCACTACAAACTCTTGGAGATGCAAAATGATGAGGAGTCTGTTACGGAATATTTGTTGAGTAAGATGTATCAGAAGGTGATTTTTTGAGAAGGCCAAGAATGTGCGTGATCGTAATGCATTTATCCACAGCAAATAAATGGACAATGCAACTTCGAGAAATTACTGAAAACAATGTCATTAGAGATTTCAACAATAACATGAATTTATATATATATATATGACATACACAAAGTGATAATAAGTTGCTTGATAAATATAGCAAGCGAGATAAGGTTACAAAGATTGTCCATGCAGAAATTTAGTGAGTAAAGGTTAATAGTTTAAGTTTGTTTGTGGAATTAAAATAGTTTGATATCTGCAAGGAAAATTGTCAATTGTGTAAGTTCAAGTGATAGTGTGTATGTGTGTGACAACTGCTAGTGTTGATTTAAGTTATGAAGAGTTGTTTACCTTTAACTGATAGGCTATAGTTGATTGAATGTACAATTACTGTTTTGTAGTGATAATGTCACTTTTTAGTAAATTGTAAGTTAAGTTTCTTCACGTGGCAATATTTGTGCGAGTTGTGTTGAGTTGTTGAGAGGTTGGTAGTGGTTATTGAGTCAGTGTGTTGGCACGCGTGGAGTCTGCTGGTATCTCTCGAACTCAGTGTCTGACTAACTTGAATTAAGTCAAGCGATTCTTTTTATAGATTTTCGAGTTTCCAAATCGGCTCCAGAGACCTGCGCAGGAAAAAGGTTTGTCTCAACTTTGCTACATTTAAAAAAAAAAAAAAATAAACCAATGGGGGATTGAGTTTGAAAAAGTAAAGTGATGATTGGTTAAATGTTTATTTGGGGAAGAGTGCATCTTCCCTTAGGGGGTGACAGGAAAATGTGGAAGATTCCATAAGTCTGTTAAAACTTTATTCAATATAAAAGGAGTTCATGGCATGACTTTGTGATGAGACAGTAAGGAAATACCCAAATTCCACCACCGTTGCAAGAAATTTGTTGTTACCATTTTCATCTTCATATTTAGCAGAATGTGGCTTTAGTGCTGTAAATGATTTGTATTCGAAGAAAAGAAATCGACTGGTTTATCACTAAACGAGGAGACTTGAGGCTTAAGCTGACTAAATCGGTGCCTAATAACAAATCTATCTGTAGCAGACATGATACACAAGGACCTCACTGTAATTTTGTGATGAGCTCAAATTTCATTTTGCATTATCATTTCATGATTAAAATGATTAAAGTATATTACAGAATAATGTTTCATTCAAATATTTTATATTTCTGTCTTTCAGTTCTCTATTATATATTTCGAAACTGATTTTTTTTCCTTTCATGGACGCCATGGTCTTTAGAGGCTTGTTTAGAGACGAAGTTAATGACATTTTAAGCTACCTTCACATTAACTGCAGTAAAATGTTAAATATGTAAGAACAAATTTTATATTTGTACTGATTTTCTCTCTCTCTCTCTCATTTTAGAATATATATACGTGCCTGTGTCACGTCATGTCACGTTCAGTTAGGCTTTCTTTGTCTTTTTAATGAAATCACACTTCCTCATTCATTTTATATTTCTCGCTTTGCTGAACTGTGACGCACTTCGTATACGAACAACAAAGCGCACCGGCCACACACACACACACACACATATATATATATACAGGGTGTCCATAAAGTTCGTGTTCACTTTAAAAAATTTATAACTTTATTATTTGTATTTGCGATAGAAATAATTTGTAAAAAACAGATTAGAAAATTCATAAATCTATATTTTTTAAGGTTTTATTGAAATTTTATTCAAGTTTCCACATCTCCTCCATCATTAGCAATACAAAGGGTAATACGGTTTTGCAGTTCACGGAAAACATTTTCCAACTGATTTACAGTAATGCCCGAAATCACATTAGTTATTTTGGCTATACTTAAAACTAGATACATTAAACTTTATAACATTTTTTACAGATTAATTCTATCGCAAATACAAATAAAGTTATAATTTTTTTTAAGTGCATACGAACTTTATGGACACCCTCTCTCTCTCTCTCTCTCTCTCTGTGTGTGTGTGTGTGTGGTGTGTGTGTGCCCGGATTATCCTTTAGGCTAGTATAGGCTGCAGCCTAGGGCCCCTCAAAGCAACGATTTTAATTTTCTAGATGTTATATAACTTCCAAATAGTCTCATAAACTGAAATGATATCAATATGGCAAACTTGATTGTTTTATTGCCACTTTTCAACAGTGAAATTAACGGCAACCGGTCTGGATCGTTTTTAGTCCTACTAAAGAAAAATTACGCCTCAATAGGAATTGAGCCTGTATTCCTTTTCCATTAGGGAAACCATTCCTATAGTCGAAACGTCCTGCTACCCAGCTTGCCTGTCGGGTGGCAGAATTTTTCTTTAGAGGTACCTTCTCGTTCTAGGTCAGTTGTTATTAATTTCACTAATTAAGGAAATTAAAAACAAAGATTGGAAATCAAACAAAAAAATATTACCAGCAATACATTTTTGAAAAAAAAGATGTTATATATATTACGAGCTTTAGATTTTTGTAAAAGAAATTACAAATACTATACTACTAAGAAAATTAAATTTCAGTATTAAACGACCCATAAGGAGTTGATATGCCCTAAACAAACAAACAAACAAAACAAAGCAAACGGCCGCCCAAACAAATATTCTCCTACAACGTGATTTCTAAAAATGTAATTTTCTTTTTCATTTGTAATCGATCATAACATATGAAAAATGAACTAAGTTATGAATTTCAAAATTTTCTTTATTTTTCTTATAGGAATGTCCACTTTCGCTAAAAAAACACGCACCCTGATGAAAAAAAAACCCAAACTTGTTATTAACTCTTATAAATTTAATTAAAAAAAAAGTAACTTTTTATATTCATGATTTGAAATGCTTAATCTATGATGATATGAAAATTAAATGAAAAGTTAATTATTTCTGGTCAAAGTGGCTATTCAAAAAAAAAAAAAAAAAAATTACCATTTAAAAATAAATGAATACAACAAGTGGATGACTTTTTATATATATTTTTATACCAAAATATTTTAAATATTTTTTTTTTTCAAAGTCATGGTAAAAAGTATTTTAATTACGTCATTTCTGTTCTCCTCATGTTAGCTGTTGGTGAAACAATTACTCATCGCCTGTCAATAGTCACCGTTGTTAAGACATGTTTTCTCTTATTTTAAACGACATTTTTCTGCGAAGAAAGTAAGTCATGTCATATATTAAATGATATTTAAATTTTCTAATTTTCCTCAAATAACTTTGGAAAAGGTATAATTGATTTTTACAAGATTTTTAAACGGGAAATCTAACTTTTGTTTACAAATTTCTCAAAAATGGCAAACAATTTTATGATAATTTCACTGTCTCAAAAAGAAAAAAAAACAAGATTTCTAACTAAAATTTCAGACGTGCTAGGAAGGACTAAAACAATGTAAAAAAAATAATCAAAAATATTTTCGTCTTTTCTCTTAATAATAATATAAACATTTAGACGATAATTTTTTTTCACCAAGTTTAAGGCCGTTTTTTTTTCATGCTATGCTCTTTTTATAGCGAAACTGTGTAGTTACCTAGCCAAAACAATCAGTGTGAGTTCAAGATAAATTTTTCTAAGAAAAACTGTCTTGACCAGCATAAAATTTTCATAAAATTTCACATATATCAATATAATCGGTATTTATAAAATATAGTTTTGTATGACATAAAAGCATATGGATTCGATATAAAGATAATACCCTCATCATCCGATCATGACAGATACGTCAGCAAAATGACTGTCAACAAAGACAAAAAGGAAAACGTTTTGCTTGACTGGATCCATAAATTCCAGAGCAGATAATTTTTCTTTTCATAATATGATAATCCCGAGAATGGGATTATTGCTTATAATAATTCCATTTTATTCAGTTTATTTATTTCTTTTCTTTTTTTCTTTTTGGTCAACTTTCAAAATAATGATCAGAATAGTAACGTGACTTTGCGGGATCTCACTCACTTCATAGCAGCAGAAATTATCATTGTGTTCATGGAGATAAAAGCATACTTGACAGAAAATAAAATGCACACAAATGACAGGAAAAGCATCGTAAATTGGATGTTAATTTCATACAATTTATTTATATTTTCTTTTGTGCGTATTTTTTAAGTTTCAATTGTTTTATGGAACATCTGATAAAAGGGAGAATTTGCTCCATAGTATTACATACCATATTACAGAGAAAAGTCAGACACGTGCTGTCTGTAAAAGGTTCGTGGTGAAGAGATTGAATTTAATGTCTTTTGGCGGTATGTCCGTATTTCCGACAGGAACAGTTTTTGCTGCATGCTAGGAGTATTTTTTATTACTTTTAATTTTTATTTAATTTATTTCATACAACGATTTTATGTTATTGTTTTATTTTTAATTTTCATTATTATTATTATTATTATTTTTATTTTCTTTGATTTCTGGCGTTTACACATTTCTTTCCGGGTCCCTTGAGGGACCTAAGGTTAGAAATGGCGTCATGACACTTTCCACTGACAAAAAAAAAAAAAAAAAAAATTACATAGATAAAGCCCTTCGTAAGGTGCGGGCTGTACTTGTCAGAACAATTTTTTGTATCTCCTTGAGGCATGGACTTCCAGGAATCCCTTCAATTAGTCTACTGCAATCTTTTCCAACCAGTCCTAGGGATCCAACTACAACAGGGATTGTTAATGTTCCCATATGCCACATTTTCGAGATTTCTATTTCACGGTCCTTGTATTTTGACAACTTTTTGAATATCTTCTAAGATACATTGCAGTCAGCAGGGACTGCCATATCAATAAGGAGGCACCGTTTTTGTTTGTGGTCTTTAATAACAATATCTGGGCGGTTGGCTTTGATTGTTCTGTCAGTGTGTATTGTGTAGTCCCATAGAATTGTAACAGGTCCTATCTCCGTAACCGGGTCTGGGTGGTGTTCATACCAGTTTCTTTCAGTTTCCTTCCTGTAGAAGTTGCAGATTTTCCAGTGCAGATATTGGCCCACTCTGTCATGTCGGGTTTTATATTCAGTGGGTGCCAACACCGTACAACCTGATACAAGATGATCAATCGTTTCTGGATATTTATCACAGAATCTGCATTTTGGGCTGACACAATATTTTAGTATATGTGCTTGATAATTCCTAGTTAGCAAGCATTGGTCCTGTGCAGATTATTATAAAACCTTCATTTTTATTATTTAAAATATTTCTACGTAGTGACTGATGGGTATAACATTGTCAAAAAAGAATTTTGAAGAGCCGAGTTCAAATTCCAGACAGGTTCATTACATTCACTTCTATACAAATACCTTTAGGAAAAGTATGAATCCATTTCTTCTCGCCCTCTACGAATTGAATAACAAGACAAACTGACACCTATAGCCTTGGTTGTGAACCAGTCTACCACATAAAAAACAGAAGACTATTGTGAGAAATCTGCCAACTCAGTCATAAATCGAAAGAGACACGATCACAAAGGTGTATTGACTAATGTGAGGTTCCCCTAGTCGTCATTGAGTTCTAATCAGAGTTATCTCCCTTGTATTGTTTCATTTTTCTCCCCTTTCTGAAAAAGGAACAATACATTGATCAACATTTTCGCTTTGTCAAGCTGGTCCCAAAAGAGTTCCTTTTTTCATCCAAAACAACCGCCAGAATATGTCAGGAACTATACAGAAAGTATGGCCTCAAGTGTACAGATAAGTGGGGGGGGATACAACTGTCTTGACTGCTAAGTGGTTGGGAAGAACCTGATCTTACACTTGGGCGCAAGGTCAGTCCCGAATGGACCCTGATGTAATAGCACCTTGGGAAAATGACGTTGTGATGGTGTAGCGGGCAAATAATGGTACCAAGACCTGACCGGGCAAATTGGAGAAACGTACCAAGCTGCATTTAGTAAATTATATTTAATTATTCTTAAATTTTTATTATTATTATGATTTGATTATATTAAAAAAAGATACTTCTAAAAATGTATTTTTTTAATTATTTTTAAGGAGACACGGTGGAGTAATGGTTAGCGGCTCGGATTGAGGAATCAGAGAGCCGAGTTCGATTTCCAGTCTAATCCATTACATTCGCTAATACCACTGGGAAAGATATGAATCTTCTTCTCCAAGCAGGACCGATTGGGCAACTGAGTTACTGCAGAAAGAAATGGCAAAACAATCTGCCTCGTCAGTCATGTATCGAATGATACATGATCGCCTAAGCGTGTATCACATAACTGACTGACCTTTGGGAAAGGTTTGAATCCTCTTCTTCTTCTCACCCCCCCCCGGCACCACAGCCAAGGGTAAATAGCAGGACCGATCTACTGCAGAACGAAATGGCAAACTACTGCGGAGAATAAAATCTGCTTCGTCAGTCATGTATCGAAAGATACATGATCGCCTAAGAGTGTATCAAGCATAACTGACTGAGAGGAGCTATAATTATCTATTTCCCAGAACATAAAAGAATAGAACCCGCGGGCGCTTTATTGGTTTTGTTGTCTTTAAAAAGTTTTGAGTCAATGTTTAATCGAAATTAAAATGATTTGTTTTTACGGCTTGTCAATCTTTTGCAGGTTATTTAAAGCCAGAATTTTTTTTTTTAGATTTTTTTTCTTTTTGAGACGAGTGGTGTTGGAGAGACGATGTGGATTCATGCCTTACGCAAAGGATATTTGCACGTCAATGAATATAACGAACCTGACTGGAATTCGAACTCGGCACTTCGATTTCCAGTTGCCAGCCTTTATCCATTGCACAACCTGCAACATTCAAGCTTACAACACCTGGTATTCCCAAACAGTTACCCATCTAGGTAGTGACTAGACTCGACGTTGCTTAACTTCGGTAATCGTACGAGAAATGAATATTAAAAAAGGATATGGTCATAAACCAAGAGAACCCGCATATTCAATCTTACAACAAATGGTGTTCCCAAGTGGTCACCCATCTAGAAATTACTGACCAGGCTCGACGTTCTTCAACTTCAGCAATTCAAAGAAAAAAATGTTTAAACTTAATATGAACCGTAAACCATTTCTATCCGCAAATTCAAGTTTATTTCAGTTCCCAAGCGGTATTTCATTAATACTGACCAGTCGAATTAGACACCATTTCGTACAAAAAATAATAAATGTTTAAAGGTAATATGGCCAAAAAACCATTTCTACCCGCACATTTAAATCTTTTTTAAGCACCAAGAGAAGCGGTCAAATCTAGAATTCCCAGGCTCGAAGGATTGCTTTTGTACGAAATTTTAAACTTCCATATGGAATTCTGTAAACCATTTCAAAATCTGCGTAAGCACCTGGTATTCAGAAAAAAGATATCGAAATTGACCAGGCTCGACGTTGCTTAACTTCAGCAATCGTACGAGAACCGGTGTTTAAACTTAATATGGCCGTAAACCATTTCTATCCGCACATTCAATCTTACAGCATCTGGAGTTACCAAGCGGTCACCCATCTAGATACTGACCAGGCTCGACATTGCTTAAAGAAGTATATCGTACGAGAACCGGTGTTTAAACTTAAAATATAAAATAAACCATTTCTACCCGCACATTCAATCTTACAGCATCTGGGTTCCCAAGCGGTCACCCATCTAGATACTGATAGGCTCGACATTTGGAACTTCAGCTATCGTACGAGAACCGGTGTTTAAACTTAATATGGCCGTAAACCATTTCTATCCGCATATTCAAGTTTACAGCACCTGGAGTTCCCAAGCGGTCACCCATCTAGATACTGACCAAACTCGACATTGCTTAACTTCAGCGATCGTACGAGAACCGGTGTTTAAACTTAATATGGCCGTAAACCATTTCAACCCGTAAGCGTACTGCACCTGGTATTCCCAAGCGGTCACCCATCGAGGTACTGACCAGGCTCGACGTTGCTTAACTTCAGTGATCGTACGAGAACCGGTGTTTAAACTTAATATGGCCGTAAACCATTTCTATCCTCACATTCAATCTTACAGCACCTGGAGTTCCCAAGTGGTCACCCATCTAGATACTGACCAGGCTCGACATTGCTTAACTTCAGCGATCGTACTAGAACCGGTGTTTAAACTTAATATGGCCGTGAACCATTTCTATCCGCACATTAAATCTATCCGCACATTAAAGTTTACAGCATCTGGAGTTCCCAAGCGGTCACCCATCTAGATACTGACCAGGCTCGACATTGCTTTGAGTACTGGTGTTTTTAACTTAATAAAAATTTCGTAAACCATTTTTAACCCGTAAAATTTACTGCACCTGGTATTCACGAGCGGTCACCCATTGAGGTACTGACCAGGCTCGACGTTGCTTAACTTCAGCGATCGTACGAGAATCGGTGTTTAAATGTAATACGGCTGTAAACACTATGAAAAGTCGCGGTATTGTTTTTGTGGTTAAAACTTTGCTTAATGTTAGCTTTTCCTCCACTCGAAATACTAAGTAAATGTTTATCGCTCTGTTTGAAGTAGACTATATACAAAGTTAATGTTTAAACACGGTTTCATTCTGAAGAACGACAAATTTCGACAGTATTCACGTGTCTAACACTAGTGACTGATCAACACAAACACTTCGTTTGTTGTCGGCCGTGTGATATTTTCCCCGGTCCGCCGTAAGCGTATAGGATCCAAATCCAGGCCTTTCTCACTCCTGTTTGAAAAAAAACCCACCCTGATTAACCATCTCTTCAGGGTTGTAGTATTACTCAACACGCTTGGCCAATTGCGGATCTGTGAGGCTATTTAACCCATAGTCGGAAGTACTGAATTCAGATTTGTCATTATCCTAGACCGGTTGCCATCAAAGGCTATAGGACCCAGTCTGTCCAACTAATAGGTATGGATGGCGATTTTCTTAGATGTGGCACAAGGCCGAATGTATAGAGCACCCAGTAAGAATCGAACCCACTATATTCATTTTTTATTGATCTAGCAAGACAAGATTGCTAACCATTACACGTCAAAGTGCCCAGTGTTTATAGCGATTTTCTAGACGTAGCTTAGATGTGGCACAAGGCCGAAAGTATGGGCCACCCAGTGAGGATCAAACTCACGATACAGTTATAATTGTTCTAGCGATGTAAGTTTGTTAACCATAGCTATGGATGGATTCATATTTTCCCAAGAATATTTGTCCATAAGTGACCATAACGAACTCGACTGGAATTCGAACTCTGCTCTCCGATTCCTCAATCCGAGCCACAGTCCATTAAACCACCCTGACCTTCACGTGATATATGCCACAATAAATAATGGATTTTCTTAGAGAGTAAAGTCAACAGAGGAGGAATCCCACCACTCACAGAAGCGATAGTTTCAACCTGGAATTGGAACCATATATTGGCAGTTTGAAACTGTTGGAATATTGGTCTTGGTCGAAGAAACGTGGTAGAACCAAAGTCTTAGATAATTTTTGGAATTGGGAATGACATTTTGAACTACGGTTAGAAATACACATTGGTAGAAATGGTTATGGTTATTTTATAAGCATAGCTTAGATATGGCACAAGGCCAAATGTATTGGGCACCCAGTGAAGATCGAACTCACTATTCAGTTGTAATTGATTTCAAGAGACAGGCTTGCTAACCATTACGCCACATCAAAGTACCCAGAATGATTTTCTTAGCATAGCTTAGATATGGCACAAGGCCAAAAGTATTGGGCACCCAGTGAAGATCGAACTCACTATTCAGTCATTATTGATCAAGCAAGACAAGCTTGTTGACCATTACACCACATCAAAGTACCCAGAATGATTTTCTAATCGTAGCTTAGATGTGGCACAAGGCCGAAAGTATTGGGCACCCAGTGATGATCGAACTCACTATTCAGTCGTAATTGATCAAGCAAGACAAGCTTGTTGACCATTACACCACATCAAAGTACCCAGAATGATTTTCTAATCGTAGCTTAGATGTGGCACAAGGCCGAAAGTATGGGACACCCAGTGAGGACCGAACTCACTATTCAGTCGTAATTGATCAAGCGAGACAAGCTTGTTGACCATTACACCACGTCGAAGAGTCTCAAATGATTTTCTAATCGTAGCTTAGATGTGGCACAAGGCCGAAAGTATAGGGCACCTAGTGAGGATCGAACTCACTATTCAGTCGTAAATGTTGTTTGTGGCACAAGGCCGAAAGTATGGGGCACTACTCAGTCGTAATAGTTCTAGCGAGACAAGCTTGTTGACCATTACACCACGTCGAAGTTCCCAGAATAATTTTATAAGCATAGCTTAGATGTGGAACAAGGCCGAAAGAAAGGGGCACCCAGTGAGGATCGAATTCACTATTCAGTCGTAATGATCTAGCGAGACAAGCTTGTTAACCATTACATCACGTCCAAGTGCCTAGAATGATTTTCTAATTGTAGCTTAGATGTGGCACAAGGCCGAAAGTATGGGTCACCTAGTGAGGATCAAACTCACTTTTAAGTCGTAACTAGTCTAGCAGGACAAGCTTGCTAGCCATTATACCACGCCGATGTGCCCTGGTAGAAATGGTTATGAACTATTGTTTCAGTGGTTTTATGACTATGGAAAGCCGTTGTCGGAATGTTTAAACTAAATCTTTTTAGAATTTTTTATTAAAATTTCTTTCTACAGTTGACTTTGAGGTTGAAACTTTGCGTAATGTATGGGTTTCCCTACTTTTGAAACGCTGCGTACATTTTATCGTTGTGTTTGATGTCGGAAAATATTCCTTTTTATTGAGGAAACAGGCAGAGTTAAGCGGCACTGACAAAATTCTCAATAACAACAAGAAGAGAAAGAAGGAAGAAGACGAAGAGATTAAAATAATACAAGGCAAGACAATATAATGCAAGGCAAAGCAAAGCAACTATAAGACAACAACAAAGTAAAAAGTTCACAAACCAGAAATAGCGTTCACACGCAAAAGGGATACAGTCAAGTGGTTATAATCTTCTAACAATTTTTAAACATTTCACCCCGAGAAAGGCGGGTGTGTGACTAGCACGCAAGGGGTTACAGACGGTAAAGAACAAGAGTAAAGAATTGTGTTTGATGAAAGGATAAAAAGAAGGACGGGGAACAAGGTCTAGGCATCAGATGTCGATTGACATTACACTTGAATATTTGAAGAGTTTTGTCATCGGAGAAGCAATTAAGGGGAAGGGAGTTCCACAGACGGGAAGTGCGAGAGAAGAAGCTGTTTGAGTAGAAGAGACGATAACATTTAACATGATGTTTTGACAGTGTGGGACTCAGATGCCAACCTAGTAGCATGTTTAAATTCATTCAGTCTGGAAACTAGCGAAAGAAGATCGTCAGAACAGTTGCCGTGAAAATACTTGTAGAAGAGACAGAGGGAAGCCACGGTACGTCTGTGAGAAAGCGACTGTAGATGAGATGCCAGATCAGGAGCTATCATATTGCATATCCGTCTCTGGACCATATATGACAGCAATATTCCATGCAAGGACGGGTGGTTGATTTATAGATTTGGAGAATGGACTCAGACGAGAAAAACTTTCTGACACGACACAGAGAACCAGTTTTCCTTGCGGTAGATGAAGCTATTGATTTAATGTATTTGTTCCACCTTAAGTCAGCGGACAGCGTGAGACCAAGCAGGCGCAGCGAGGCGCTCTCGTGGAGTTGGGAATCAGCCATTCTCATGGGAGGTAGAGATAATTCTCCGCGATGGATAAATGAAAGCAGTTTCGTTTTAAAGTTTACAAGCCATTTCTTGCCCCAGTAAACCACAGATTAGAAGTCCTTTTCGAGACCAGCGGCCAGGTTTTGTTTTGTTAACGATACCAGATTTACTATTGATGCAGGAGTAAATAGTAGTGTCGTCTGCGTAGATGCCTACTTTGGAACTGATGACATCGAGAAGGTCGTTAATGAAGATCAGAAACAGTGTAGGACCCAGGATAGATCCTTGAGGAACACCAGCGTTCGTGATAAAGGAGCTGGAGGAGAACCCATTTAGGACGACCTTCATTTCACGGTTTGACAGGAATTATTCTATTAAGTCAAATAAACGTCCTGTAATGCCGTATCCCTGAAGCTTACAAAGAAGGCCGGTATGTCAAGCGCTTTAGAGATATTCAGAGCCACGGCTCGAGTTTCTCCGTTATTGTGAAGTGCTTGGTATACAAATTTAGTTATGGTCGTGAGCACGTCAGCGGTAGATCGGGCAAAGCGGAAACCATATTGTTTGTCGGAGAGTAGATCATAGGATGCAAGGTGCTTAACCAATTCGTCGTTGATTAAAGCTTCAAAGACTTTGCCGAAGAGTGGCAGGAGACTGATAGGATGGTAGGTAGATGGATCAGAAGGGTCTTGAGCACATCAGCAGGAAAAGCGGAAACCATATTGCCTGTCAGACAGCAGATCATGGGATGTAAGGTGCTTAACCAATTCGGCGTTGATTAAACACTCAAAAGAATAAAAATGTATGAATTCTCCATGTGTATTGGCTAGGAAAAGAATCTCAGTATGCATCTGTAGAAATTGTCGATAAATTTGCAGGTCGGGGAGGGGATTTTTAGCAGTCATTTCCCGGAATTGAAACCAATAATTTAAATATTTGTAGTTGTTTTTAAAATATAACGAACCAAGTGGAATTTGAACTCAGCTTTCTGACTTCCAATTCCAAACCATTATCCACCCGCACATCCAAGCTTACAGTTCCTGATATTCCCAAGCGGTCACTCATCCTGATAGTGACCAGTCTTGTTGTTGCTTATTTCAAAGTGATACGGTCGTAAGCCAATTACAGTAAGAAGAAGGTCAAGTTTAAATAATAGAAGGCAAAATAAAGTAACTATAAGACAAAGTAAAAAGTTCACAAAACAGAAATAGTGTTCACACGCAAAAGGGATACAGTCAAGTGAGTATAATGTTCTGATTTCAAGACAAGAAAGAATGTGTGGGTAACACCAGGAATTGTTCATTTTTATTGACGAGGAAGAATTATCAACATGCATCCGTAGGAGTTGTTTGTAAATTTGGGGAGGGGTGACTTTTAGCAGTCATTGCCCGAAATTGAAATTATAGAAAGCTGTTGAAAATACCGGAGAATCTTTGTGCAAAGAAATTTCAAGGAAAATGGGAACAAAAAAGGGACATAGATATAATCAGAAAAAGTTAGTTGAAATTTTTGGGACACATGATGAGGAAAACAGGCTAGGAGAATTTGACACTCACAGAACAGATTGAGGGAAAGCAATGGATATCATATTTGCTGGGTTTTCATATTTATTTAAATATTTTTTATAATCTCACTTTTATTTATTTATTGTTAATTATCATTCTTATCTATATGTTTGAGTAATTTTATTAACTTTTAATTTTTATTCTATTATTTCGGTTTCATATTCCTGCATAGTTGCTGTAGCATAACAACGGACGATAATGCGTATGTCCCTATTCACATATATACAGTAGTAAATACTGTATGTTGGTCTGCAGTTGGAGATTCATTGCGGAATTCACTTGACTCACTTCTAGCAGTTGACTACTACTTCTACGCGCAGCTGGCGAATCTTATACGTGTTGTGCTTGTCCTAAGTATGATCATTCATCACCAGCCTTTGTGTGATTATTCTATTCAGTAACCTTTCCTAGGTTACAACACATAGTAAAAATCATTGGCCAATGCATTTTCATAGTAAAAATCATTTCCAATGCATTTTCATAGTAAAAATCATTTCCAATGCATTTTCATAGTAAAATCATTTCAATGCATTTTCATAGTAAAAATCATTTCCAATGCATTTTCATAGTAAAAATCATTGGCCAATGCATTTTCATAATAAAAATCATTTTCTAATGCATTTTCAAAAAAATCATTGGCCAATTTTTCATAGTAAAAATTTTCAATATTTTCAAAAAAATCATTTCCAATGCATTTTCATAATAAAAATCATTTCTAATGCATTTTCATAGTAAAAATCATTGTCCAATGCATTTTCATAATAAAAATCATTTCCAATGCATTTTCATTATAAAAATCATTGGCCAATGCATTTTCATAGTAAAAATCATTCATTTTTCATAGTAAAAATCAATGCATTTTCATAGTAAAAATCATTTCCAATGCATTTTCATAGTAAAAATCATTGGCCAATGCATTTTCATAGTAAAAATCATTTCCAATGCATTTTCATAGTAAAAATCATTTCCAATGCATTTTCATAGTAAAAATCATTTCCAATGCATTTTCATAGTAAAAATCATTTCCAATGCATTTTCATAGTAAAAATCATTTCCAATGCATTTTCATAGTAAAAATCATTTCCAATGCATTTTCATAGTAAAAATCATTTCCAATGCATTTTCATAATAAAAATCATTTCCAATGCATTTTCATAGTAAAAATCATTTCCAATGCATTTTCATTTTCATATAAAAATCATTTCCAATGCATTTTTCATAGTAAAATCATTTCAATGCATTTTCATAGTAAAAATCATTTCCAATGCATTTTCATAAAAAATCATTGGCCAATGCATTTTCAAAAAATCATTGGCCAATGCATTTTCATAGTAAAAATCATTTCAATGCATTTTCATAGTAAAAATCATTTCAATGCATTTTCATAGTAAAAATCATTTCAATGCATTTTCATATTAAAAAAATCATTTTCATGTAAAAATGCATTTTTTCATAATAAAAATCATTGGCCAATGCATTTTCATAGTAAAAATCATTTCCAATGCATTTTCATAGTAAAAATCATTGGCCAATGCATTTTCATAGTAAAAATCATTTCCAATGCATTTTCATAGTAAAATCATTTCAATGCATTTTCATAGTAAAAATCATTTCCAATGCATTTTCATAGTAAAAAAAAATCATTTCCAATGCATTTTCATAGTAAAAATCATTGGCAATGCATTTTCATAATAAAAATCATTTCCAATGCATTTTCATAGTAAAAATCATTTCCAATGCATTTTCATAGTAAAAATCATTTCCAATGCATTTTCATAGTAAAAATCATTTCCAATGCATTTTCATAGTAAAAATCATTTCCAATGCATTTTCATAGTAAAAATCATTGGTCAATACATTTTCATAGTAAAAATCATTTCCAATGCATTTTCATAGTAAAAATCATTTCCAATGCATTTTCATAGTAAAAATCATTTCCAATGCATTTTCATAGTAAAAATCATTTCCAATGCATTTTCATAGTAAAAATCATTTCCAATGCATTTTCAGAGTAAAAATCATTTCCAATGCATTTTCATAATGCAAAATTTTCAATGCATTTTCATAAAAAAATCATTTCCAATGCATTTTCATAGTAAAAATCATTGGCCAATGCATTTTCATAATAAAATCATTTCCAATGCATTTTCATTAAAATCATTTTCAATGCATTTTCATAGTAAAAATCATTTCCAATGCATTTTCATAATAAAAATCATTGGCCAATGCATTTTCATAAAAAATCATTTCAATGCATTTTCATAGTAAAATCATTTCCAATGCATTTTCATAGTAAAAATCATTGGCCAATGCATTTTCATAGTAAAAATTTTTCATATAATGCATTTTCATAGTAAAAATCATTTCCAATGCATTTTCATAGTAAAACCATTTCCAATGCATTTTCATAGTAAAATCATTTCCAATGCATTTTCATAGTAAAAATCATTTCAATGCATTTTCATAGTAAAAATCATTTCCAATGCATTTTCATAGTAAAAATCATTTCAATGCATTTTCATAGTAAAAATCATTTCAAATGCATTTTCAAAAAATCATTTCCAATGCATTTTCATAGTAAAAATCATTTCAATGCATTTTCATTTTCATAGTTTTCAAAAAATCATTTCAATGCATTTTCATAGTAAAAATCATTTCAATGCATTTTCATAGTAAAAATCATTTCCAATGCATTTTTCATAGTAAAAATCATTTCCAATGCATTTTCATAAAAAATCATTTTCAATGCATTTTCATAGTAAAAAATCATTTCCAATGCATTTTCATAGTAAAAATCATTGGCCAATGCATTTTCATAGTAAAAATCATTTCCAATGCATTTTCATAATCATTTCAATGCATTTTCATAGTAAAAATCATTTCCAATGCATTTTCATAGTAAAAATCATTTCAATGCATTTTCATAGTAAAAAATCAAAAATGCATTTTTCATAATAAAAATCATTGGCCAATAAAAATCATTTTTTTCATAGTAAAAATCATTTCCAATGCATTTTCATAGTAAAAATCATTTCCAATGCATTTTCATAGTAAAAATCATTTCAATGCATTTTCATAATAAAAATCATTTCCAATGCATTTTCATAAAAAATCATTTTCATAAAAATCATAAAAATCATTTCCAATGCATTTTCATAGTAAAAATCATTTCCAATGCATTTTCATAGTAAAAAAATCATTTCCAATGCATTTTCATAGTAAAAATCATTGGCCAATGCATTTTCATAGTAAAAAATCATTTCCAATGCATTTTTAATAAAAATAAAATCATTGGCCAATGCATTTTCATAGTAAAAATCATTTGCAATGCATTTTCATAGTAAAAATCATTTGCAATGCATTTTCATAGTAAAAATCATTTGCAATGCATTTTAATAAGAAAATCATTTGCATCCATTTTCATAATAAAAATCATTTGCAATGCATTTTCATAGTAAAAATCATTTGCAATGCATTTTCATAGTAAAAATCATTTCCAATGCATTTTTATACTAAAAATCATTTCCAATGCATTTTCATAGTAAAAATCATTTCCAATGCATTTTCATAGTAAAAATCATTGGCCAATGCATTTTGCATTTTCATAAAAAAATCATTGGCCAATGCATTTTCATAGTAAAAATCATTGGCCAATGCATTTTCATAGTAAAAATCATTGGCCAATGCATTTTTATAGTAAAAATCATTTCCAATGCATTTTCATATAAAAAAATCATTGGCCAATGCATTTTCATAGTAAAAATCATTTCCAATGCATTTTCATAAAAAATCATTTCCAATGCATTTTCATAGTAAAAATCATTTCCAATGCATTTTCATAGTAAAAATCATTGGCCAATGCATTTTCATAAAAAAATCATTTCCATGCATTTTCATAGTAAAAATCATTTCCAATGCATTTTCATAAAAAATCATTTCATAGTAAAAATCATTGCAATGCATTTTCATAGTAAAATCATTGGCCAATGCATTTTCATAGTAAAAATCATTTCCAATGCATTTTCATAATAAAAATCATTTCCAATGCATTTTCATAGTAAAAATCATTTTTTTCATGCATTTTCATAGTAAAAAATCATTGGCCAATGCATTTTCATAGTAAAAATCATTTTTCATAATGCATTTTCATAAAAAAAATCATTGGCCAATGCATTTTCATAGTAAAAATCATTTCCAATGCATTTTCATAGTAAAAAAATCATTTCCAATGCATTTTCAATCATTTCCCAATGCATTTTCATAGTAAAAATCATTTCCAATGCATTTTCAATGCATTTTCATTTTAAAAAAATCATTTCCAATGCATTTTCATAAAAAAATCATTGGCCAATGCATTTTCATAGTAAAAATCATTAAAAATCAAAATTTGGCCAATGCATTTTCATAATAAAAATCATTTTCCAATGCATTTTCATAGTAAAAAATCATTGGCCAATGCATTTTCATATTTTCATAAATAAAAATCATTGGCCAATGCATTTTCATAATAAAAATCATTTTCATAGTAAAAATCATTGGCCAATGCATTTTCATAGTAAAAATCATTGCCCAATGCATTTTCATAGTAAAAATCATTGCCCAATGCATTTTTATAGTAAAAATCATTTCCAATGCATTTTCATAGTAAAAATCATTGGCCAATGCATTTTCATTGGCAATGTAAAAAAATCATTGGCAATGCATTTTCATAGTAAAATCATTTCCAATGCATTTTCATAGTAAAATTTTCATTTAAAATCAATTTTGTATTTTCATAGCATTTTCATAAAAAATCATTGGCCAATGCATTTTCATAGTAAAAATCATTTCCAATGCATTTTCATAATGCATTTTCATAGTAAAAATCATTTCCAATGCATTTTTATACTAAAAATCATTTCCAATGCATTTTCATAGTAAAAATCATTTCCAATGCATTTTTATAGTAAAAATCATTGGCCAATGCATTTTCATAGTAAATATCATTGGCCAATGCATTTTTATAGTAAAAAAAAAAATCATTTCAATGCATTTTCATAGTATAAATAAAAAATCATTGGCCAATGCATTTTGCATTTCATAAAAATCATTGGCCAATGCATTTTCATAGTAAAAATCATTGGCCAATGCATTTTCATATAGTAAAAATCATTGGCCAATGCATTTTCATAGTAAAAATCATTGGCAATGCATTTTCATAGTAAAAATCATTTCCAATGCATTTTCATAGTAAAAATCATTGGCAATGCATTTTCATAGTAAAAAAAATCATTGGCAATGCATTTTTCATAGTAAAAATCATTGGCCAATGCATTTTCATAATAAAAATCATTGGCCAATGCATTTTCATAATAAAATCATTGGCCAATGCATTTTCATAGTTCATAAAAAAAAATCATTGGCCAATGCATTTTCATAGTAAAAATCATTTAAAATCATGCATTTTCATAGTAAAAAATCATTGGCAATGCATTTTCATAGTAAAAGCATTTCCAATGCATTGTCATAATAAAAATCATTGGCCAATGGATTGTCATAACAAATATCATTGGCCAATGCATGTTCATAATAAAAATCATTTCCAATGCATTTTCATAGTAAAAATCATTTCCAATGCATTTTCATAGTAAAATCATTGGCCAATGCATTTTCATAGTAAAAATCATTGGCCAATGCATTTTCATAATAAAAATCATTGGCCAATGCATTTTCATAATAAAAATCATTGGCCAATGCATTTTCATAATAAAAATCATTGCCAATGCATTTTCATAAAAATCATTTCCAATGCATTTTCATAATAAAAATCATTAAAATCATTGCCAATTTTTCATAAAAAAAAATGCATTTTCATAGTAAAATCATTGGCAATTTTTCATAGTAAAAATCATT
The DNA here is from genome assembly GCA_903632075.3 of Acanthosepion pharaonis. Lineage (NCBI taxonomy): Eukaryota > Metazoa > Mollusca > Cephalopoda > Sepiida > Sepiidae > Acanthosepion > Acanthosepion pharaonis. The sequence goes on along the minus strand of CAHIKZ030001926.1, from coordinate 253,984 downwards.
GGCAATGCATTTTCATAGTAAAAATCATTTCAATGCATTTTCATAAAAAATCATTGGCCAATGCATTTTCATAGTAAAAATCATTGGCCAATGCATTTTCATAGTAAAAATCATTGGCAATGCATTTTCATAATAAAAATCATTTCCAATGCATTTTCATAGTAAAAATTGGCCATTGCATTTTCATAATGCAAATTTTCCAATTTTCAAAAATCATTGGCAAAATAAAATTTCCAATGCAAAAATTTCATAGTAAAAATCATTGGCCAATGCATTTTCATAATAAAAATCATTTCCAAATGCATTGCCATAGTAAGAATCATTTCCAATGCATTTTCATAGTGGAAATCATTGGCCAATGTATTTTCATAATAAAACACATTGGCCAGTATATTTTCATAATGAAAATCATTGGCCAATGCATTTTCATAATAAAAATTGAAAATCATTGGCCAATGCATTTTCATAGTAAAAAATCATTGGCCAATGCATTTTCATAGTAAAAATAAAAATCATTTTCATAATAAAAATCATTGGCATTTTCATAATAAAACACATTGGCCAGTATATTTTCATAATGAAAATCATTGGCCAATGCATTTTCATAATAAAAATTGTTGGCCAATGCATTTTCATAAAAAAAAATCATCGGCAATGCATTTACTTAATAAAAATCATTGGCCAATGCATTTTCATAATAAAAATCATTGGCCAATGCATTTTCATAATAAAAATCATTGGCCAATGCATTTTCATAATAAAAATCATTGGCCAATGCATTTTCATAATAAAAATCATTGGCAATGCATTTTCATTTTCATAATGTTTTCAAATTCAAAAATGGCCAATGCATTTTCATAATAAAAATCATTGGCCAATGCATTTTCATAATAAAAATCATTGGCCAATGCATTTTCATAATAAAAATCATTGGCCAATGCATTTTCATAATAAAAATCATTGGCCAATGCATTTTCATAGTAAAAGTCATTGGCAATGCATTTTCATAATAAAAATCATTGGCCAATGCATTTTAGTAAAAATCATTGGCAATGCATTTTCATAAAAAATCATTTCCAATGCATTTTCATAGTAAAAATCATTGGCATAATAAAAATCAATGCATTTTTTCATAGTAAAAATCATTGGCCAATGCATTTTCATAATAAAATCATTAGCCAATGCATTTTCATAGTAAAATCATTTCCAATGCATTTTCATAGTAAAAATCATTGGCAATGCATTTTCATAAAAAAATCATTGGCCAATGCATTTTCATAGTAAAAATCATTTCCAATGCATTTTCATAGTAAAAATCATTGGCCAATGCATTTTCATAATAAAAATCATTGGCAATGCATTTTCATAAAAAAATCATTGGCCAATGCATTTTCATAGTAAAAATCATTGGCCAATGCATTTTCATAAAAAAAAATCATTGGCCAATGCATTTTTTCATAGTAAAAATCATTGGCCAATGCATTTTCATAGTAAAATCATTGGCAATGCATTTTCATAAAAATAAAAATCATTGCAATGCATTTTCATAATAAAATCATTAAAAATCATTTGTCCAATGCCAATGCATTTTCATAATAAAAACCATTGGTCAATGCATTTTCATAATAAAAATCATTGTCCAATTTATTTTCATAATAAAAATCAATGGCGATGCATTTTCATAATAAAAATTATTGGCCAACGCATTTTCATAGTAAAAATCATTGGCCAATGCATTTTCATAGTAAAAATCATTGGCCAATGCATTTTCATAATAAAAATCATTTCCAATGCATTTTCATAATAAAAATCATTGGCCAATGCAAAAAAAAATCATTGGCCAATGCATTTTCATAGTAAAAAAATCATTGGCCAATGCATTTTCATAGTAAAAATCATTGGCCAATGCATTTTCATAATAAAATCATTGGCCAATGCATTTTCATAATAAAAATCATTGGCCAATGCATTTTCATAGTAAAAATCATTGGCCAATGCATTTTCATAATAAAATCATTGGCCAATGCATTTTCATAATAAAAATCATTGGCAAATGCATTTTCATAGTAAAAATCATTGGCCAATGCATTTTCATAATAAAAATCATTGGCCAATGCATTTTCATAATAAAAATCATTGGCCAATGCATTTTCATAGTAAAAATCATTGGCCAATGCATTTTCATAATAAAAATCAAAATGCATTTTCATTAAAATCATTGGCCATGCATTTTCATAGTAAAAATCATTTTCCAATGCATTTTTCATAGTAAAAATTGGCCAATGCATTTTCATAATAAAAATCATTGGCCAATGCATTTTCAAAATAAAAATCATTCGATAATGCATTTTCATAGTAAAAATCATTGGCCATTGCATTTTCATAGTAAAAATCCTTGGTCAGTGCATTTACATAATAAACATCATTGGTCAATGCATTTTGATAGTAAAAATCATTGGCAATGCATTTTCATAGTAAAAATCATTGGCCAATGCATTTTCATAGTAAAAATCATTGGCCAATGCATTTTCATAGTAAAAATCATTGGCCAATGCATTTTCATAGTAAAAATCATTGGCCAATGCATTTTCATAGTAAAAATCATTGGCCAATGCATTTTCATAATAAAAATCATTGGCCAATGCATTTTCATAGTAAAAATCATTGGCCAATGCATTTTCATAATAAAAATCATTGTCCAATTTATTTTCATAATAAAAATCATGGGCAATGCATTTTCATAGTAAAATCATTGGCCAATGCATTTTCATAAAAATCATTGGCCAATGCATTTTCATATTAAAAATCATTGGCCAATGCATTTTCATAGTAAAAAAATCATTGGCCAATGCATTTTCATAGTAAAAATCATTGGCCAATGCATTTTCATAATAAAAATCATTGGCCAATGCATTTTCATAGTAAAAATCATTTTCATTTTAAAAATCATTGGCCAATGCATTTTCATAGTAAAAATCATTGGCCAATGCATTTTCATAGTAAAAATCATTGGCCAATGCATTTTCATAGTAAAAATCATTGGCCAATGCATTTTCATAATAAAAATCATTGGCAATGCATTTTCATATAAAAATTTGGCAATGTATTTTCATAAAAATCATTGGCCAATGCATTTTCATAGTAAAAATCATTGGCCAATGCATTTTCATAGTAAAAATCATTGGCCAATGCATTTTTGGCAATATAGTAAAAATCATTTTCCAATGCATTTTCATAATAAAAATCATTGGCCAATGCATTTTCATAGTAAAAATCATTGGCCAATGCATTTTCATAGTAAAAATCATTGGCCAATGCATTTTCATAGTAAAAAATGCATTTTTAATAAAATGCATTTTCATAAAAAATCATTGGCCAATGCATTTTCATAGTAAAAATCATTGGCCAATGCATTTTCATAGTAAAAATCATTGGCCAATGCATTTTCATAGTAAAAATCATTGGCCAATTTTCATAATAAAATCATTGGCCAATTTTTTCATAAAAATCATTGGCCAATGCATTTTCATAATAAAATCATTGGCCAATGCATTTTCATATTGTAAAAAAAATCATTGGCCATGCATTTTCATAGTAAAAATCATTGGCCAATGCATTTTCATAGTAAAAATCATTGGCCAATGCATTTTCATAATAAAATTGGCAATGCATTTTCATCATTGGCCAATGCAAAATAAAAATCATTGGCCAATGCATTTTCAAAATAAAAATCATTGGCCAATGCATTTTCATAGTAAAAATCGTTGGCCAATGCATTTTCAATGTAAAAAATCATTGGCCAATGCATTTTCATAATAAAAATCATTGGCCAATGCATTTTCATAGTAAAAATCATTGGCAATGCATTTTCATAGTAAAAATCATTGGCCAATGCATTTTCATAATAAAAATCATTGGCCAATGCATTTTCATAATAAAAATCATTGGCCAATGCATTTTCATAGTAAAAATCATTGGCAAATGCATTTTCATAATAAAAATCATTGGCCAATGCATTTTCATAGTAAAAATCATTGGCCAATGCATTTTCATAATAAAAACCATTAGCCAATGCATTTTCATAGTAAAAATCATTGGCCAATGCAAAAAAAATCATTGGCCAATGCATTTTCATAATAAAAATCATTGGCCAATGCATTTTCATAGTAAAAATCATTGGCCAATGCATTTTCAAAATCATTGGCCAATGCATTTTCATATATTGTAAAATTTTCATAATAAAAATCATTGGCCAATGCATTTTCATAGTAAAAATCATTGGCCAATGCATTTTCATAATAAAAATCATTGGCCAATGCATTTTCATAATAAAAATCATTGGCCAATTTAAAATAAAATCATTGGCCAATGCATTTTCATAGTAAAAATCATTGGCCAATGCATTTTCATAGTAAAAATCATTGGCCAATGCATTTTCATAGTAAAAAATCATTTTCATAGGCATTTGCATTTTCATAGTAAAAATCATTGGCCAATGCATTTTCATAATAAAAATTGGCCAATGCATTTTCATAAAAAATCATTGCATTTTTTCATAGTAAAAATCATTGGCCAATGCATTTTCATAGTAAAAATCATTGGCCAATGCATTTTCATAATAAAAATCATTGGCAATGCATTTTCAATAAAATCATTGGCCAATGCATTTTCATAAAAAAATTGGCCAATGCATTTTCATAGTAAAAATCATTGGCCAATGCATTTTCATAGTAAAAATCATTGGCAATGCATTTTTTCATAGTAAAAATCATTGGCCAATGCATTTTCATAAAAAAAATCATTGGCAATGCATTTTCATAATAAAAATCATTGGCCAATGCATTTTCATAATAAAAATCATTGGCCAATGCATTTTCATAGTAAAAATCATTGGCCAATGCATTTTCATAATAAAAATCATTGGCAATTTTTCATAGTAAAAAATCATTGGCCAATGCATTTTCATAAAAAATCATTGGCCAATGCATTTTCATAGTAAAAATCATTGGCATTTTCATATAAAAATCATTGGCCAACGCATTTTCATAGTAAAAATCATTGGCCAATGCATTTTCATAGTAAAAATCATTGGCCAATGCATTTTCATAGTAAAAATCATTGGCCAATGCATTTTCATAAAAAAATCATTGGCCAGTGCATTTTCATAATAAAAATCATTGGCCAATGCATTTTCATAGTAAAAATCATTGGCCAATGCATTTTCATAATAAAAATCATTGGCCAATGCATTTTCATAGTAAAAATCATTGGCCAATGCATTTTCAAAGTAAAATCATTGGCCAATGCATTTTCATAGTAAAAATCATTGGCCAACGCATTTTCATAGTAAAAATCATTGGCCAATGCATTTTCATAGTAAAAATCATTCGCCAATGCATTTTCATAGTAAAATCATTGGCCAATGCATTTTCATAGTAAAAATCATTGGCAATGCATTTTCATAGTAAAAATCATAAAAATCATTGGCCAATGCATTTTCATAGTAAAAAAATCATTGGCCAATGCATTTTCATAATAAAAATCATTGGCCAATGCATTTTCATAATTAAAATCATTGGCCAATGCATTTTCATAGTAAAAATCATTGGCAATGCATTTTCATAATAAAAATCATTGGCCAATGCATTTTCATAAAAATCATAAAAATTTTCATTGGCCAATGCATTTTCATAATAAAAATCATTGGCCAATGCATTTTCATTTTCATAATTTTCAAAAAATCATTGGCCAATGCATTTTTAAAAAAAATCATTGGCCAATGCATTTTCATAGTAAAAATCATTGGCCAATGCATTTTCATAGTAAAAATCATTGGCAATGCATTTTCATAGTAAAAAATCATTGGCCAATGCATTTTCATAGTAAAAATCATTGGCCAATGCATTTTTAATAGTAAAAATCATTGGCCAATGCATTTTCATAGTAAAAATCATTGGCCAATGCATTTTCATTTTCAATGCATTTTCAAAAAAAAATTTTCAATGCATTTTCATAGTAAAAATCATTGGCCAATGCATTTTCATAGTAAAAATCATTGGCCAATGCATTTTCATAGTAAAAATCATTGGCCAATGCATTTTCATAGTAAAAATCATTGGCCAATGCATTTTCATAGTAAAAATCATTGGCCAATGCATTTTCATAGTAAAAATCATTTCCAATGCATTTTCATAATGCATTTTCAAAAAAATCATTGGCCAATGCATTTTCATAGTAAAAATCATTGGCCAATGCATTTTCATAGTAAAAATCATTTCCAATGCATTTTCATAGTAAAAATCATTGGCCAATGCATTTTCATAGTAAAAATCATTTCCAATGCATTTTCATAGTAAAAATCATTTCCAATGCATTTTCATAGTAAAAATCATTGGCCAATGCATTTTCATAGTAAAAATCATTGGCCAATGCATTTTCATAGTAAAAATCATTGGCCAATGCATTTTCATAGTAAAAATCATTGGCCAATGCATTTTCATAGTAAAAATTCATTTTTCATAATAAAAATGCATTTTCATAGTAAAAATCATTGGCCAATGCATTTTCATAGTAAAATCATTGGCATTTTCAAAAAATGCAATTTTTCATAGTAAAAATCATTGGCCAATGCATTTTCATAGTAAAAATCATTGGCAATGCATTTTCATAGTAAAATCATTGGCCAATGCATTTTCATAGTAAAAATCATTTCCAATGCATTTTCATAGTAAAAATCATTTCAATGCATTTTCATAGTAAAAATCATTGGCCAATGCATTTTCATAGTAAAATTTCCAATGCATTTTCATATAAAAATCATTTTCATAGTAAAAATCATTTCCAATTTTCATTTTCATTTCATTTTCATAGTAAAATTTGTCCAATTTATTTTCAAAAAATCATTTCCAATGCATTTTCATAGTAAAAATCATTGGCCAATGCATTTTCATAGTAAAAATCATTGGCCAATGCATTTTCATAGTAAAAATCATTGGCCAATGCATTTTCATAGTAAAAATCATTGGCCAATGCATTTTCATAGTAAAAATCATTGGCCAATGCATTTTCATAGTAAAAATCATTTCCAATGCATTTTCATAGTAAAAATCATTTCCAATGCATTTTCATAGTAAAAATCATTTTCATATGCATTTTCATAAAAATCATTGGCCAATGCATTTTCATAGTAAAAATCATTTCCAATGCATTTTCATAGTAAAAATCATTGGCCAATGCATTTTCATAGTAAAAATCATTGGCCAATGCATTTTCATAGTAAAAATCATTTCCAATGCATTTTCATAGTAAAAATCATTGGCCAATGCATTTTCATAGTAAAAATCATTTCCAATGCATTTTCATAGTAAAAATCATTGGCCAATGCATTTTCATAGTAAAAATCATTGGCCAATGCATTTTCAATGCATTTTTCATAGTAAAAATCATTGGCCAATGCATTTTTATAGTAAAAATCTTTGGCCAATGCATTTTCATAGTAAAAATCATTGGCCAATGCATTTTCATAGTAAAAATCATTGGCCAATGCATTTTCATAGTAAAAATCATTTCCAATGCATTTTCATAGTAAAAATCATTTCCAATGCATTTTCATAGTAAAAATCATTTCCAATGCATTTTCATAGTAAAAATCATTTCCAATGCATTTTCATAGTAAAAATCATTTCCAATGCATTTTCATAGTAAAAATCATTGGTCAATACATTTTCATAGTAAAAATCATTTCCAATGCATTTTCATAGTAAAAATCATTTCCAATGCATTTTCATAAAAAAATTTCCATCATTTCAATGCATTTTTTTCATAGTAAAATCATTTCCAATGCATTTTCATAGTAAAAATCATTGGCCAATGCATTTTCATAGTAAAAAATCATTTTCCAATGCATTTTCATAGTAAAAATCATTTCCAAATGCATTTTCATAGTAAAAATCATTTCCAATGCATTTTCAAAATAAAAATCATTTCCAATGCATTTTCATTTTCAGTAAAAATCATTGGCCATTTTCATAAAAATCATTTCAATGCATTTTCATAGTAAAAAATCATTTCCAATGCATTTTCATAGTAAAAATCATTGGTCAATGCATTTTCATAGTAAAAATCATTTCCAATGCATTTTCATAGTAAAATCATTTCCAATGCATTTTCATAGTAAAAATCATTTCAATGCATTTTCATAGTAAAAATCATTTCCAATGCATTTTCATAGTAAAAATCATTTCAATGCATTTTCATAGTAAAATCATTTCATTTTTCATAAAAAAATTGGCAATGCATTTTCATAGTAAAAAATCATTTTTCATAGTCCAATGCATTTTTCATAGTAAAAATCATTGGCCAATGCATTTTCATAGTAAAAAATCATTTCCAATGCATTTTCATAGTAAAAATTTGGCCAATGCATTTTCATAGTAAAAAAATCATTTCCAATGCATTTTCATAGTAAAAATCATTTCCAATGCATTTTCATAGTAAAAATCATTTCCAATGCATTTTCATAGTAAAATCATTGGCCAATGCATTTTCATAGTAAAAATCATTTCCAATGCATTTTCATAGTAAAAATCATTTCAATGCATTTTCATAGTAAAAATCATTTCAATGCATTTTTCATTTTCATAGTAAAAATCATATCAAATGCATTTTCATAGTAAAAATCATTGGCCAATGCATTTTCATAGTAAAAATAATTTCCAAATAATTTTCATAGTAAAAATCTTTGGCAATGCATTTTCATAGTAAAAATCATTTCCAATGCATTTTCATAGTAAAAAAATCATTTCCAATGCATTTTCATAGTAAAAATCATTTCATAGTAAAAAATCATTTCAATGCATTTTCATAGTAAAAATCATTTCAATGCATTTTCATAGTAAAAATCATTTCCAATGCATTTTTCATAGTAAAAATCATTTCCAATGCATTTTCATAGTAAAAATCATTTCCAATGCATTTTCATAGTAAAAAAATCATTTCCAATGCATTTTCATAGTAAAAATCATTTCCAATGCATTTTCATAGTAAAAATCATTTCAATGCATTTTCATAGTAAAATCATTTCCAATAAAAAAATCATTTCCAATGCATTTTCATAGTAAAAATCATTTCCAATGCATTTTCATAGTAAAAAAATCATTTCCAATGCATTTTCATAGTAAAAATCATTTCCAATGCATTTTCATAGTAAAAATCATTTCAATGCATTTTCATAGTAAAAATCATTTCCAATGCATTTTCATAGTAAAATCATTTCCAATGCATTTTTTCATAGTAAAAAATCATTTCCAATGCATTTTCATAGTAAAAAAAATCATTTCAATGCATTTTCATAGTAAAAAATCATTTCAATGCATTTTCATAGTAAAAATCATTTCCAATGCATTTTCATAGTAAAAATCATTTCCAATGCATTTTCATAGTAAAATCATTTTGAATGCATTTTCATAGTAAAAATCATTTCAATGCATTTTCATAGTAAAAATCATTTCCAATGCATTTTCATAGTAAAAATCATTTCCAATGCATTTTCATAGTAAAATCATTTCCAATGCATTTTCATAGTAAAAATCATTTCCAATGCATTTTCATAGTAAAAAAATCATTTCCAATGCATTTTCATAGTAAAAATCATTTCAATGCATTTTCATAGTAAAAATCATTTCAATGCATTTTTCAATAAAAAAATCATTTCCAATGCATTTTCATAGTAAAATCATTTCCAATGCATTTTCATAAAATCAAAAATCATTTCCAATGCATTTTCATAGTAAAAATCATTTCCAATGCATTTTCATAGTAAAAATCATTTCCAATGCATTTTATATAGTAAAAAATCATTTCCAATGCATTTTCATAGTAAAAATCATTTCCAATGCATTTTCATAGTAAAAATCATTTTCCAATGCATTTTCATAGTAAAAATCATTTCCAATGCATTTTCAAAAATCATTTCCAATGCATTTTCATAGTAAAAATCATTTCCAATGCATTTTCATAGTAAAAATCATTTCCAATTTCATAGCATTTTGCATAGTAAAATCATTTCCAATGCATTTTCATAGTAAAAATCATTTCCAATGCATTTTCATAGTAAAAATCATTTCCAATGCATTTTCATAGTAAAAATCATTTCCAATGCATTTTCATAGTAAAAATCATTTCCAATGCATTTTCATAGTAAAAAATCATTTTCAATGCATTTTCATAGTAAAATCATTTCCAATGCATTTTTATAGTAAAAATCATTTCCAATGCATTTTCATAGTAAAAATCATTTCAATGCATTTTCATAGTAAAAAATCATTTCCAATGCATTTTCATAGTAAAAATCATTTCCAATGCATTTTCATAGTAAAAATCATTTCCAATGCATTTTCATAGTAAAAATCATTTCCAATGCATTTTCATAGTAAAAAATCATTTCCAATGCATTTTCATAGTAAAAAATCATTTTCATTTTCATAGTAAAAAAATCATTTCCAATGCATTTTCATAAAAAATCATTTCCAATGCATTTTCATAGTAAAAAATCATTTCAATGCATTTTCATAGTAAAAAATCATTTCCAATGCATTTTCATAGTAAAAATCATTTCAATGCATTTTCATAGTAAAATCATTTCCAATGCATTTTCATAGTAAAATCATTTCAATGCATTTTCATAGTAAAAATCATTTCCAATGCATTTTCAAATCATAAAAATCATTTCAATGCATTTTCATAGTAAAAATCATTTCAATGCAATTTTATAGTAAAAATCATTTCCAATGCATTTTCATAGTAAAAAATTATTTCAATGCATTTTCATAGTAAAAATCATTTCCAATGCATTTTTCATAGTAAAAATCATTTCCAATGCATTTTCATAGTAAAAATCATTTTCAATGCATTTTCATAGTAAAAATCATTTCCAATGCATTTTCATAGTAAAAATCATTTCAATGCATTTTCATAGTAAAAATCATTTCCAATGCATTTTCATAGTAAAAATCATTTCAATGCATTTTCATAGTAAAAATCATTTCAATGCATTTTTATAGTAAAAATCATTTCAATGCATTTTCATAGTAAAAATCATTTCCAATGCATTTTCATAGTAAAAATCATTTCCAATGCATTTTCATAGTAAAAAAATCATTTCCAATGCATTTTCATAGTAAAAATCATTTCCAATGCATTTTCATAGTAAAAATCATTTCCAATGCATTTTCATAAAAATAAAATCATTTCCAATGCATTTTCATAGTAAAATCATTTCCAATGCATTTTCATAGTAAAAATCATTTCCAATGCATTTTCATAGTAAAAAATCATTTCCAATGCATTTTCATAGTAAAAATCATTTCCAATGCATTTTTCATAGTAAAAATCATTTCCAATGCATTTTCATAGTAAAATCATTTCAATGCATTTTCATAGTAAAAATCATTTCCAATGCATTTTCATAGTAAAAATCATTTCCAATGCATTTTCATAGTAAAAAATTTTTCAATGCATTTTCATAGTAAAAATCATTTCAATGCATTTTCATAGTAAAAAATATCATTTCAAATGCATTTTCATAGTAAAAAATCATTTCCAATGCATTTTAGTAAAAATCATAGTAAAAAAAATTTTCCAATGCATTTTCATAGTAAAAATCATTTCAATGCATTTTCATAAAATCATAAAAAAATTCATTTCAATGCATTTTCATAGTAAAAATCATTTCCAATGCATTTTCATAGTAAAAATCATTTCCAATGCATTTTTATCAAAATATTTCCAAAAAATAAAAATCATTTCAATGCATTTTCATAGTAAAAAAATCATTTCCAATGCATTTTCAAATAAAAATCATTTCCAATGCATTTTCATAGTAAAAATCATTTCCAATGCATTTTCATAGTAAAAATCATTTCCAATGCATTTTCATAGTAAAATCATTTCCAATGCATTTTCATAAAAAAATCATTTCCAATGCATTTTCATAGTAAAAATCATTTCAATGCATTTTCATAATAAAAATCATTTCAATGCATTTTTATAGTAAAAATCATTTAAAATGCATTTTCATAGTAAAAAAATTTCAATGCATTTTCATAGTAAAAATCATTTCCAATGCATTTTCATAGTAAAAATCATTTTCCAATGCATTTTCATAAAAAAATCATTGGCCAATGCATTTTTCATAGTAAAAAATCATTTCCAATGCATTTTCATAGTAAAAATCATTTCCAATGCATTTTCATAGTAAAATCATTATTTCAAATGCATTTTCATAGTAAAAAATCATTTCCAATGCATTTTCATAGTAAAAATCATTTCCAATGCATTTTCATAGTAAAAATTTCAATGCATTTTTCATAGTAAAAATCATTTCAATGCATTTTCATAGTAAAAATCATTTCAATGCATTTTCAAAGTAAAAATCATTTAGTAAAATGCATTTTCATAGTAAAAAAATCATTTCCAATGCATTTTCATAGTAAAAATCATTTCCAATGCATTTTCATAGTAAAAATCATTTCCAATGCATTTTTATAGTAAAAATAAAAATGCATTTTCATAGTAAAATTTTCCAATGCATTTTCATAAAAATCATTTCAATGCATTTTCATAGTAAAAATTTCCAATGCATTTTCATAGTAAAAATCATTGGCCAATGCATTTTCATAGTAAAAAAATCATTTTCAATGCATTTTCATAGTAAAAATCATTTCAATGCATTTTCATAGTAAAAAATCATTTCAAAAATTTTATGTAAAATTTTCATAATAAAATCAAAATCATTTTCATTTTCATAGTAAAATCAAATCATTATAAAAATCATTTCAAATGCATTTTCATAGTAAAATCATTTCCAATGCATTTTCATAGTAAAAAATCATTTTTTAAAATGCATTTTCATAGTAAAAAATCATTTCCAATGCATTTTCATAGTAAAAATCATTTGAATAATGCATTTTCATAGTAAAAATCATTTCAATGCATTTTCATAGTAAAATCATTGGCCAATGCATTTTCATAGTAAAAATCATTTCCATGCATTTTCATAGTAAAAATCATTTTTAATGCATTTTCATAGTAAAAATCATTTTCCAATGCATTTTCATAGTTTTAAATAGTCAAAATTTTCCAATGCATTTTCATAGTAAAAATCATTTAATGCATTTTTCATAGTAAAAAAAATGCATTTTTTTAGTAAAATCATTTTGTAATTTTCATAGTAAAAATCATTTCAATGCATTTTCATAGTAAAAATCATTTCCAATGCATTTTCATAGTAAAATCATTTCCAATGCATTTTCATAGTAAAAAATCATTTATAATGCATTTTTATAGTAAAATCATTTCAATAGTTTTTCATAAAAAATCATTTCCAATGCATTTTCATAGTAAAAAATCATTTCCAATGCATTTTCATAGTAAAAATCATTTCAATGCATTTTCATAGTAAAAATCATTTCAATGCATTTTCATAGTAAAAATCATTTCCAATGCATTTTCATAGTAAAAATCATTTCCAATGCATTTTCAGTAAAATCATTAAAATGCATTTTATAAAAAATCATTTTTAATGCATTTTCATAGTAAAAATTTTTTTAGTAAAAAAATTTTCAATGCATTTTTCATAGTAAAAATCATTTCAATGATATGCATTTTCATAGTAAAAATCATTTCCAATGCATTTTCATAGTAAAAATCATTTCCAATGCATTTTCATAGTAAAAATCATTTTCAATGCATTTTCATAGTAAAATCATTTCAAATGCATTTTCATAGTAAAATCATTTCAATGCATTTTCATAGTAAAAAAATCATTTCAATGCATTTTCATAGTAAAAAATCAAAAAATGCATTTCATAGTAAAAATTTTTCAATGTAAAAATCAATTTTTCAAGTAAAATCATTTCAATGCATTTTCATAGTAAAAATCATTTCCAATGCATTTTCATAGTAAAAATCATTTTTCAATGCATTTTCATAGTAAAAAATCATTGGCCAATGCATTTTCATAGTAAAAATCATTTCCAATGCATTTTCATAGTAAAAATCATTTTCAATGCATTTTCATAGTAAAAATCATTGGTCAATGCATTTTCATAGTAAAAATCATTTCAATGCATTTTCATAGTAAAAAATCATTTCAATGCATTTTTCATAGTAAAAATTTCAATTATTTTCATAGTAAAAATCATTTCAAATTAAATCAAAATTTTGATATTTTTCATAGTAAAAATCATTTCCAATGCATTTTCATAGTAAAAATCATTTCCAATGCATTTTCATAGTAAAAAATCATTTCCAATGCATTTTCATAAAAATAAAAAATCATTTTCCAAAAATCATTTTCAATAGTTTCATAGTAAAATTTTAATGTGATTTTCATAGTAAAAATTATTTCATTGCATTTTCATAGTAAAAATATTTTCCTTTTTATAGTAATGCATTTTCATAGTAAAAATCATTTCAATGCATTTTCATAGTAAAAATCATTTCAATGCATTTTCATAAAAAATCATTTCCAATGCATTTTCATAGTAAAAATCATTTCCAATGCATTTTCATAGTAAAATCATTTAAATGCATTTTCATAGTAAAATTTATTTCAAATAATTTTCATAATAAAAATCATTGGCCAATGCATTTTCATAGTAAAAATCATTGGTAATGCATTTCAAAAATTTTAGCCAATGCATTTTCATAGTAAAAATCATTGGCAATGCATTTTCATAAAAAAATCATTTCAATGCATTTTCATAATAAAAATTTAAATCCAATATTTTCATAGTAAAAATCATAAATGCAATGCAATGCATTTATTTAAAAAAATCATTTTCAATGCATTTTCATAGTAAAAATCATTTCCAATGCATTTTCATAGTAAAATCATTTCCAATGCATTTTCATAGTAAAAATCATTTCCAATGCATTTTCATAAAAAATCATAGTAAAATTGCATTTTTAAAAAATCATTGTTTTTGCATTTTAAAAAATTTTAGTAAAATCAATGCATTTTTTTCATAGTAAAAATCATTTCCAATGCATTTTCATAAGTAAAAAAATCATTTCCAATGCATTTTCATAGTTTTTTTCATTGAAAATGCATTTTTATTTCATTAAAATTTTCAATGTATTTTCATTTCCTTGGTAAAAAAAAATTTCATTTTATTTAAAAATCATTGGCCAATTATTTTCAAAAAAAATCATTGGCCAATGCATTTTCATAGTAAAAAATCATTTTTGCCAATTTTTGCATAAATATATTAAAAGTTTTTCAATATCATTTCTTTTTTTTCATAATAAAAAAAAAATTTGAAAAATTTTCATCCATTAAAAATCATTTTCAATGCATTTTATAATGAAAAAATTTTATTTTTATTTTAAATTTTATTTTTTTTCAAAAAAATCATTTCCAATGCAAAAAAATCAAATGGCCAATGCATTTTTTAATATTTCCAATTTATTTTCATGCCATTTTTCATAGTAAAAATCATTGGCCAATTTTTCATAGTAAAAATTTTGATTTTTCATAGTAAAAATCATTTTTGCATAAAAAAAATCATTTGTATTGCATTTTATAGTAAAAATCATTTTCAATGCATTTTCATAGTAAAAATCATTTTCAATAAAATTTTTCATAATTAAAAAAATCATTTTTAAAAATAAAAATCATAGTAAAAAACATTTGCAATGCATTTTTCATTTTTAAAAAATCATTTCCAATTGTTTCATTTTTAAAAATCAATTGGCCAATGCATTTTAAAATAATTTGAAATCATTTTTCCAGTAAAAAATCATGCATTTTCATAGTAAAAATCATTTTTCAATGCATTTTTTTAATGTAAAAATCATTTTAATAATGCATTTTCCAAAATCATTTAAATATTTTAAAAAATCAATATCATAGTAAAAAAACATTCAAATGCATTTTCATAAAAAATCATTTCAATGCATTTTCAAAGTAAAAAATCATTTCCAATGCATTTTCATAGTAAAATCATTTCCAATGCATTTTTATTAAAAAATCATTTTCAATGCATTTTCATAGTAAAATTTTTTCCAATGCATTTTCATAGTAAAAATCATTTCCAATGCATTTTTATAGTAAAAATCATTTTTCAGAAATTTTCATAGTAAAAATCATTTCCAATGCATTTTGATAGTAAAAATCATTTCAATGCATTTTCATAGTAAAAATCATTATCCAAAAATTTTTCATAGTAAAAATCATTTTGAATGCATTTTCATAGTAAAAATCATTCAAATGATTTTCATGGTAAAAAAATTTGTCAATTTTTCATGGTAAAAATCATTGTCAATGCATTTTCATGGTAAAAATCATTGTCTAAATGCATTTTTCATTAAAAAAGTCATTTCATTGCATTTTCATTTACCAAAATCATTTCCAATGCATTTTCATCATGTTGTAGCATAACTACGGACGATAATGCGCATGTCCCTATTCACATGAATACAGTAGTAAATACTGTATGTTGGTTCTGCAGTTGAATATTCGTCTCCAGCTGCGCTGGTCAAACTCTTTACCTCCGGGCAGAGAGAATCCCCAGACGAGGCTACGTCGAATGGCAGAGTTTCGTCTCGGGAAACAGTTACCTGTCTCCGTTTTATATGGAGTCTATGGGGAATTTTTGGCCGAGTCTGCGGGCTCGGATACCCCACATTAAATTTACCCTTGTGCCACATCTGATCACGTGGGGCGGTTGGTAGATATCCTGCAGTTGGATAGTCGTCTTCAGCTGTGCTCAAACTCTCTGCCTCCGGGAAGGGAGGATCCACAGACGACGCTATGCCGAAGGGCAGAGTCTCGTCTCGGGAAACAGCGACCTGGCTCCGTTTTATATGGGGTCTACGGGGAATTTTGGGCCGAGCCTACGGTCACAGATACCACAAATAAATTCTGCCTTGTGCCACATCTGACCGCATGGGGTGATTAATAGATAACCTGCAGTAGGAAATTCGTCTCCAGCTGTGGTGGTCAAACTCTTATTTCCGTGGCAGAAGAATCCCAAACGAGGCTAAAAAAATCTAGCGTCTCGTCTCATAAAACCCGATTCCGTTTTATATGGGTTAACGGGGAATTTTTGGCCGAGCCTACGAGAGGCTTACCCCCCCCATTAAATTCTAATTTGGTGCCAAATCTGATCGCGTGGGGCGGTTGGTAGATATCCTGTAGTTGGAATTCATTGTGGAATTTTCTTGACTCACTTCTAGCAGTTGACTACTTTTTTCTCGACGCCGCTGGCAAATCTTAAAAGTTTTGTTCTTGTCCTAAGTATTGTCATTTATTACCAACCTTCGTGTGATTATTCTATTCATTAACCGTCCCTAGGTTACAGTAATAGTGTAGTACAAAGGGTTAGATGTTATATAGTGATTTATTTGTTGCTATTACTACAGCTTCTTACTCTGTATCTCTCTACCATGACTGGCTCTTGGGCCTTGTACAGGTTGAACAGTGTTATAAAAAAGAAAAAAAAAGAAAAGCTTTTATCATTAAATTAGGTACCTACACTGATTCACTGAAGAATGCGAATACCATGATGAAAAAATGCCACAAACTTAATAAAAACAAAGTTTTATCGTTAAAATCGTTATGTTATTATTAAGAGGAAAGGCCAAAGTATATATGAAGATAAAAGAGGCAAATGAAAACAGAAAATTGCCCCACCCCTAACAAAGTTTTGTAAATGGATGGTGTTATGTCGTCAAAACGACCCTTTGTTGCCACTGTTGTGATGACAATGTATACTTGCTTAATACTTCATCAATGCCAACGTAGTAGGACGCTTTGTAAACCGCAGATGCAACTTATAGAAAGCCGATGAATATGTAGTGACTACTACTACGTTTGCCACGCCTACATTTTTCTCAACTGTGATTGGTTAAATAATAAATACTGTTTATCACAGGACAATTTACTGATCGCAGTCACCACACTGAATTTTTCATACCGTTAATTTCACAAACATGCTTTTGTTAAAAAATCACCCATTGGTTAATTTTTCATCCAATCATATATTTTCTGTGTTCTTTCATATTTCTCCTTTTTTGTTCCTGGAGCCTACCAGTAGTAATAAAAGTGACGTTTCATTGACAAAAATAGACAGTAGAATTTCAACTCACACGCGTTACAGGCACTATTCATTCTACTCACTGCGCAACACAAGATAGAACTTGAATTACATTTCACTACCAGTTCTCTGGGAAAAAGCCAAGTTACAAACGAAATAAATACAAATAACAACATCCTGAATTAACTGTATGTTTTTTATGAATGCAACATTCTATTTCAACATAGAACTTTGAACATTCAAAAACATCTTTAATTACATTTTATCTTATTCAAAACAGATAAAGGAAAACTACTTTATTTTTTCATAATATTCACACATTACAAAAAGTTGTTTTGTATATGTTGATTTTAATATATATTTTATGGTTAAAACAAAAATCATTTTTTTCAATGTTTTTCCTTGATTCAATAATGTATGAATCTTAAATGCTCTTCAACACGCAGCCACATTAATCTTATCAACTTAAGCAGCATTTACAAATAACTCTGTTGTCTGACATCTTCGAATAGTACTCGTACTAATAGTACTTCGTATAGTGAAATAGCATAGAGAAGAAATGGAGATCTGTTTAGGGTTGAAGAGGAATAGTGAACACACCTCATACGTCACGCGACTTCCTCAATATATGAGTTTCTGCTTTGTTCACGTGAATTTACCTTTTTTGTTTATGAGATTGCCTTTGTTTGTTCACTTTTTCTATGTTCAAACATCTGAAACATGTCTGTAGTGACAGTTTATCTTTATCTATAAAAGGCAGGATGTGTGTGCGCACGCGCGCGCGCGTGTGTGTAACGAATGCACGGCCGCAATTTTCGACGGATTTGCACCAAAATTTGCATGCACATGCTCCAAGTTAGCGGGAAGGCCAAGACCGACTTTGCATTTCCCAACTCCCATCGATAATGGAAATAATCGATTTTTTCATGCTTCTACGGCAGTTTTCATGTAGTTTGCGGCCATTTTCTACTGGCCAGAGTGAGAGCCAATAGCTGGCTGCCACGAATAGGCAGGAAGATTCTATTGGCCAGCGTGAGAGCCAACAGCTGACTGACACGAATGTTAACTAGCATGCTAGCATGCAAAAAAATCGATAGCTGCATTCGTCACAAGTGGGAAAAAATTTAAATCTGCATGGCACTTTACTCCAATTGGCTCATTCGCTTGCTTAAACTCAACGTTGATTCTGATTCCGCAGAACTGGGTTGGGTGTGAAAAAGTATTTGTTGTTAACATTCTTTTTTCATTCGGTTTTTCCAGTTACGAGTCCTTTTTTAAAGCTGATCGTTTTGTGTTCATTTTGTTTAGTTCTTTTTTCGTAACAGATTTAATGTTTAGTATAGAGCTTAGAAAAAATTCGCAGTGTGAGATAGGCAAGAAGTAAGGCATGTAGCAACATCAGCACGGCAAAGGGCACTCCTTTAAAGGCAAGGAAGGGCAAAATATTTTAAGTCAAGTGATAGCGATTGCTGTATGAGTCATACGATTTTTTGAATCAAGCCCGGGCAACGCCGGGCCATGCTGCTAGTACCCTATATAACAGGTGGCAAAACATGAACTAGAAGGATTGGACAAATATTCCTTAAAAACTTACAATGAATAGAAAGATTGGTTTGGTTTGTTTTACGGCATATCAACACCTCAATGGGTTATTTAATGCCGACAAGATTTTTATTGCTGGTAAGATATGTAGGTAAGATACGCCGGCTCTAATGAGAAACGCTAGGGTTGTTTCGGTATTTCAAATTGTATGCTGATGTTTTCATTGGTCGGATATATATCATGTGTTCATATTTTGTGGCGTTTTTATGTGTGTATGTGTCTGAATCCCAGAGGGTAGTGTGTGTGTGTGTGTGTGTATGTTTCGTAGTATCTGTGTGTGTCTAATTCCTGAAGACGTTAATGAGAACAAACAAGAAGCATATGTATGTGTATGTGTATATGTAAAGGAAACAGACACTATTAAGCGTACAATTCTCAATAACAATAAGAAGAGGAAGAACAGAGCAAAATTATACGAGACAAGACAATGCAAGGCAAAGCAAAGCAACTATAAGACAGTAACAAAGTAAAAAGTCCACAAAACAGAACAGAAATAGTGTTCACACGCAAAAGGGATACAGTTAAGTGAGTATAGCGTTCTAACTTCAAAGCAAGCAAGTAAAAAAGAGATAGTTAACACCGAGGTTTGTCTATTTTTATTGGCTAGGAAAAAAATCCCAGCATGCATCTAGGCATCTTCTATAAATTTGGGGTGGGGTAATTTTTAATAATTATTGCCTGGAATTGAAACCAACAGTTTTAATGTTTAAGTCTTATTTTTATTATTATTATTTTTCAGAACTTCTTACTTTGGCAGTATTAATGTGTGTTTAACTCTCACTTCTGTGTAATCTACACAGACGATTTGTTTATTGTCGGCTGGATGATCTTTACCGCTAAAAAGACACGGATTTTGAGAGGAAAAGTTTTCAACAAAGGCCAAATCCTACCCGCCACCATAGTGGAATGTTTCACCCTGAAATTGGAACCATAGATTAGTAATTTCAAGCTTTCTAGAATATTGCTCTTTCTAGAAAATAAAATTCTCGCAGAAGAAAAAGGCGTGAACAAACGGAACAAACGTGAAAAAAACCTACTCCCCCGACAATTTTTGAAGAAGGGAATGTCATTTGGTAATTTTTCGTTTTTTTGTTTTTTGTTTTTTTAAACTTTGTTTTACAATACGTTTCTACCAAACCCAAGTATTGTTAGCGCCTCAAACTCAAAGCGAGTTGGGATTAAATACATACACGTCAGATTTACTCTTCTGGATTAAATTCAAGATTAATAAATCCTCAAATGTTTGTTATTGTTTTTATAGTTTATTTGGGTTAAAAACAAAAAATGGTTTTGTTTTAATTTATCTCTATCTAGGCTTCTTTTTATTTTTTCATCCTCTGATGGCCTCAAACAGTTTTTCATAAGTCATCATTAAATGAATTTCAATGTTAATCCGAGGACTATTGCATATATTTTATAAATAGAACTCTTGTAAATTTAATAAGGAATAATCTACGTTTGGTATTTAACGGCAAGTCTAAAGTTTCGTATGAAGTTTAATGAGGTACGGTTTTCAGTACTGACTTGGAATGTTATCTATCAAGGAAAACATATCTACACCGTACAAATTTTATTTTGGGATGATATCTACATAGTAAAACAGGTGGTGCTTTAGCGTGTTATCTTTTCCTTGTAGATGACATTCCAAAGTAGTAGAATATTCTACTATGTAAAAAAAATAAAAAAATAAAAGGACAAAGTAAAAGCTTTCTTCATTTTTTTTCCTTCAAACTTTATCTTGCAGTACGCAACCCAAATACTGTTAGTGTTAGTGCCTCAAACTCAAAGCGATTTGGGATTAATGTACACACGTCAGATTTACTCTTCTGGATTAACTCCAAGATTAATAAATCCTCACAGGTTTGTTATTGTTTATATCGTTTATTTGCAAAAGATTTTTTATTTTGTTTTCAGTTTATCCTGACCGAAAAGTTTTTATTTTCTGTCTGAGTTCTCGATATGTAATGTTTCATGATAGATATAAAAATAGTTACAAGTGTTTACCCACTGATCAACCGGTAGATAGGCATTAAGTGAATTATTCTACATTATTCAACCGGTGGCTGGGGATTGTGTTTATTTTTCTCAACCGTTCAACCGGTGACTGATAATTAAGTCATTTTTGTCTATTACCATTCAACCAGTGGTTTGGCATTAAGTCATTTTTCTCTACCACCGTTCAACCGGTGGCTGTTTCGGCCCTCATTTTCTCTCTACCACCGTTCAACCGGTGCTTGGGTATTCTATTCATTTTGTCTACCACCGTTCAACCGGTGCTTGGGTATTAAGTCATTTTTGTCTACCACCGTTCAACCGATGTCTGGTTATTAAGTTATTTTTGTCTACCACTGTTCAACCGGTGCCTGGGTATTAAGTCATTTTTGTCTACCACCGTTCAACCGGTGGCTGGGCATTACGTCATTTTTCTCTACCAACGTTCAACGTGTGGCTGTGTATTAAGTCATTTTTCTATACCATCATTCAACCGGTGGCTTGGAATTACGCCATTTTTCTCTACCACCGGTAAAGCGGTGGCCAGATCTCAAAGGATTAAACTTAACTAGCTAAAGCGCTTGAGTCATCATTTACAGTTTTTCTATGTTAATCTTTTTGGACTTTGAATATATTTTATAAATATATGACATCTAGTAATCTTTTCTTTTTTTTTTAATCATTTCACACCAAGCAAGACTCAAGTTTAGGAAAAACGACAAACAGAGCATAAAAGAAACGTATGACAAACAAAAAAAAACATAATTTTTACATTGAGAGATCTCAATAAATGAAGAGGAATTAAGAAGAAAACAGTTAACGATTTTACATTGCATTTACATTTTTGAATATCAAGAATAGAATTTCAAAGGCTGACTATGAAGTGTTCCACCTGTGAAAGTGATGAGTTGAAAAAAAATGAAAATTCCTTTATTTCAACTCATCTTAAAAACAATGGAAATGATTTCTTTCCAAAAGTAAGAAGGATTTCAAAAGTTAGCATTTGACTATGAAGGTACTGAAATTTTCAGCTAGAACTGTGAAATTTTGCAATGCAAGATTTTTTCAAGATGTTCCTTTTCAGCCTATAACAGTCAATTTGAAAAAAAAAAAAAATGCAGTTATGAAAAAAAGAGTTGAAATGAATGCATGCAAATTTCCCAACTGTAGCATCAATTTTCATAGTCAGCCTATGAACTTTTCAGCCTACCCTTGTAAGAAAAAAAAGAAACAATGCAGTTTTTAATAAGAAGAGTTGAAATGAAATGCATGCATAATTTCATATTTATAGTTAAAAAAAAAAGTTGAAATTAATACATTTTTTTTCAAAGAAAAAGGAAATTCCTTCATAGTCAGCCTATGAACTTTTTCAGCCCATCCTTGTACCTAGAAACAATGAAACAAATGCAGTTTTTAAACTGTAAAAATCTTTGGTTGAAATTAAGACATGGAAAAGAAACAATCAACAGAAGAGCCTCACACCTTCATCAATAGTCAGCCTATGAACTTTTCAGCCCATCCTTGTACCTAGAAAGAAACAATGCAGTTTTAATAAGAAGAGTTGAAATTAATGCATGAAGATTTCCCAACTGTAGCATCAATTCTTCATACATGGATGAACTTTCAGCCTACCCTTGTACCTAGAAAGAAACAATGCAGTTTTAACAAGAAGAGTTGAAATGAATGCATGGAAGATTTCAGCTCATCACCTTCATAGTCAGCCTATGAAAATGCTTTTCAGCCCAAATTCTTCAATTTGCAGTTTTAATGCAAAAGAAGAGTTGAAATTAATGCATGGAAGATTTCCAACTCTAGCATCAATTTTCCTTCCTAGTCAGCCTATGAACTTTTCAGCCCATCCTTGTACCTAGAAAGAAACAATGCAGTTTTTAAAAAGAAGAGTTGAAATTAATGCATGCAAATTTCCCAACTTCTAGCATCAATTCTTCCATAGTCAGCCTATGAACTTTTCAGCCCAATTCCATTTTGGCTATGAACTTTTCCTAGAAAGAAACAATGCAGTTTTTAATAAAAAGAGTTGAAATTAATGCATGGAAGATTTCACAGCTCTAGCATCAATTCCTTCATAGTCAGCCTATGAACTTTTCAGCCCATCCTTGTACCTAGAAAAGAAACAATGCAGTTTTTAAATTAAAAAAATGAGTTGAAATTAATGCATGCAAGATTTCATCTTTTGGCTCCAGCCTTTCACCTTTCCTAGTAAGCCTATGAAACAATTCAGCCCATCCTTGTAATGAGAAAGAAACAATGCAGTTTTATTAAAAAGAGTTAACTAAATTAAGACATGCATGCATAAGATTTTCACAGCTCTAGCATCACACCTTCATAGTCAGCCTATGAACTTTTCAGCCCATCCTTGTACCTAGAAAGAAACAATGCAGTTTTTAATAAAAAGAGTTGAAATTAATGCATGCAAGATTTCACAACTCTAGCATCACCTTCTTCAGTCAGCCTATGAACTTTTCAGCCCATCCTTGTACCTAGAAAGAAACAATGCAGTTTTTAACAAGAAGAGTTGAAATTAATGCATGCAAGATTTCACAACTCTAGCATCAATTCTTCATAGTCAGCCTATGAACTTTTCAGCCCATCCTTGTACCTAGAAAGAAAACAATGCAGTTTTAACAAAAAGAGTTGAAATTAATGATGCATGGAACTGTAGATTTCTTCATCTTTGGCTATGAACTTTTCAGCCTACCCCCTGTACCTAGAAAGAAACAATGCAGTTATAGTCAAATGCCTATGAACTTTTCAGCCCATCCCTTGTACCTAGAAAAGAAACAATGCAGTTTTTAACAAGAAGAGTTGAAATGAATGCATGCATAATTTCCCAACTCTAGCATCAATTCTTCATCTTCAGCCTATGAACTTTTCAGCCTACCCTTGTACCTAGAAAGAAACAATGCAGTTATTAATAAGAAGAGTTGAAATTAATGCATGCAGATTTCCCAACTCTAGCATCAATTCTCTTCATCTTCAGCCTATGAACTTTCAGCCCATCCTTGTAAGAAAGAAACAATGCAGTTTTTAATAAAAAGAGTTGAAATTAATGCATGCAAGATTTCACAGCTCTAGCATCAATTCTTCATAGTCAGCCTATGAACTTTTCAGCCCATTTGTACCTAGAAAGAAACAATGCAGTTATTAAAAGAAGAGTTGAAATGAATGCATGCAAGATTTCAACTGTAGCATCAATTCTTCATAGTTGGCTATGAACAGCCCACCCTTGTACCTAGAAAGAAACAATGCAGTTATTAACAAGAAGAGTTGAAATTAATGCATGCAAGATTTCCCTCTAGCATCAATTCTTCATAGTCAGCCTATGAACTTTTCAGCCCACCCTTGTACCTAGAAAGAAACAATGCAGTTTTTAATAAGAAGAGTTGAAATTAATGCATGGAAGATTTCACAACTCTAGCATCAATTCTTCATTGTTTGCCTATGAACTTTTCAGCCCATCCTTGTACCTAGAAAGAAACAATGCAGTTTTTAACAAGAAGAGTTGAAATTAATGCATGGAAGATTTCACAACTCTAGCATCAATTCTTCATAGTCAGCCTATGAACTTTTCAGCCCATCCTTGTACCTAGAAAGAAACAATGCAGTTTTAATTAAAAAAGAGTTGAAATGAATGCATGCAAGATTTCACAACTCTAGCATCAATTCTTCATAGTCAGCCTATGAACTTTTCAGCCCATCCTTGTACCTAGAAAGAAACAATGCAGTTTTTAACAAGAAGAGTTGAAATTAATGCATGCAAGATTTCACAACTCTAGCATCAATTCTTCATAGTTTGCCTATGAACTTTTCAGCCCATCCTTGTACCTAGAAAGAAACAATGCAGTTTTTAACAAGAAGAGTTGAAATTAATGCATGGAAGATTTCACAACTCTAGCATCAATTCTTCATAGTCAGCCTATGAACTTTTCAGCCCATCCTTGTACCTAGAAAGAAACAATGCAGTTTTTAACAAGAAGAGTTGAAATGAATGCATGCAAGATTTCCCAACTCTAGCATCAATTCTTCATCTTTCAGCCTATGAACAATTTTCAGCCCATCCTTGTACCTAGAAAGAAAACAATGCAGTTTTTAACAAGAAGAGTTGAAATTAATGCATGCAAGATTTCACAACTCTAGCATCAATTCTTCATAGTTGGCCTATGAACTTTTCAGCCCATCCTTGTACCTAGAAAGAAACAATGCAGTTTTTAACAAGAAGAGTTGAAATGAATGCATGCAAGATTTCACAACTCTAGCATCAATTCTTCATCTTTGCCTATGAACTTTTCAGCCCACCCTTGTACCTAGAAAGAAACAATGCAGTTTTTTAATAAGAAGAGTTGAAATGAATGCATGCAAGATTTCACAACTCTAGCATCAATTCTTCATAGTTGGCCTATGAACTTTTCAGCCCATCCTTGTACCTAGAAAGAAACAATGCAGTTTTTAATAAGAAGAGTTGAAATTAATGCATGGATCAATTTTCACAGCTCTAGCATCAATTCCTTCATAGTCAGCCTATGAACTTTTTCAGCCCATCCTTGTACCTAGAAAGAAACAATGCAGTTATTAATAAGAAGAGTTGAAATTAATGCATGCAAATTTCACAACTTCTAGCATCAATTCTTCATAGTCAGCCTATGAACTTTTCAGCCCACCCTTGTACCTAGAAAGAAACAATGCAGTTTTTAATAAAAAGAGTTGAAATGAATGCATGCAAGATTTCCCAACTCTAGCATCAATTCTTCATAGTCAGCCTATGAACTTTTCAGCCCACCCTTGTACCTAGAAAGAAACAATGCAGTTTAATAAGAAGAGTTGAAATGAATGCATGGAAATTTCCCAACTGTAGCATCAATTCTTCATCTTTGCCTATGAACTTTTCAGCCTACCCTTGTACCTAGAAAGAAACAATGCAGTTATTAACAAGAAGAGTTGAAATGAATGCATGCATTTTCCCAACTCTAGCATCAATTCTTCATCTTTGGCCTATGAACTTTTCAGCCCACCCTTGTACCTAGAAAGAAACAATGCAGTTATTAATAAGAAGAGTTGAAATGAATGCATGGATAATTTCACAGCTCTAGCATCAATTCTTCATCTTTGCCTATGAACTTTTCAGCCCATCCTTGTACCTAGAAAGAAACAATGCAGTTATTAACAAGAAGAGTTGAAATGAATGCATGCATAATTTCACAACTCTAGCATCAATTCTTCATAGTTGCCTATGAACTTTTCAGCCTACCCTTGTACCTAGAAAGAAACAATGCAGTTTTTAACAAGAAGAGTTGAAATGAATGCATGCATAATTTCACAACTCTAGCATCAATTCTTCATCTTTGCCTATGAACTTTTCAGCCCACCCTTGTACCTAGAAAGAAACAATGCAGTTTTTAATAAGAAGAGAGTTGAAATTAATGCATGCAAGATTTCACAGCTCTAGCATCAATTCTTCATCTTTGCCTATGAACTTTTCAGCCCACCCTTGTACCTAGAAAGAAACAATGCAGTTATTAATAAGAAGAGTTGAAATGAATGCATGCAAGATTTCACAACTCTAGCATCAATTCTTCATAGTTTGCCTATGAACTTTTCAGCCTACCTTGTACCTAGAAAGAAACAATGCAGTTTTTAATAAGAAGAGTTGAAATGAATGCATGCATAATTTCACAACTCTAGCATCAATTCTTCATAGTCAGCCTATGAACTTTTCAGCCCACCCTTGTACCTAGAAAGAAACAATGCAGTTTTAACAAGAAGAGTTGAAATGAATGCATGCAAGATTTCCCAACTCTAGCATCAATTCTTCATAGTCAGCCTATGAACTTTTCAGCCCATCCTTGTACCTAGAAAGAAACAATGCAGTTTTTAACAAGAAGAGTTGAAATGAATGCATGCAAGATTTCACAGCTCATAGCATCACCCTTCATAGTCAGCCTATGAACTTTTCAGCCCATCCTTGTACCTAGAAAAGAACAATGCAGTTTTTAATAAGAAGAGTTGAAATTAATGCATGCAAGATTTCACAGCTCTAGCATCAATTCTTCATAGTCAGCCTATGAACTTTTCAGCCCATCCTTGTACCTAGAAAGAAACAATGCAGTTTTTAATAAGAAGAGTTGAAATGAATGCATGCATAATTTCCACAACTCTAGCATCAATTCCTTCATAGTCAGCCTATGAACTTTTCAGCCCATCCTTGTACCTAGAAAGAAACAATGCAGTTTTTAACAAGAAGAGTTGAAATGAATGCATGCAAGATTTCACAACTCTAGCATCAATTCTTCATAGTCAGCCTATGAACTTTTCAGCCTACCCTTGTACCTAGAAAGAAACAATGCAGTTTTTATTAAAAGAAGAGTTGAAATTAATGCATGGAAGATTTCACAACTCTAGCATCAATTCTTCATAGTCAGCCTATGAACTTTTCAGCCCAGCCTCCCTTGTACCTAGAAAGAAACAATGCAGTTTTTAATAAGAAGAGTTGAAATTAATGCATGCATAGATTTCACAGCTCTACCCTTGTACCTAGCAATCAATTCATAGTCAGCCTATGAACTTTTCAGCCCACCCTTGTACCTAGAAAGAAACAATGCAGTTTTAATAAGAAGAGTTGAAATGAATGCATGCAAGATTTCACAACTGTAGCATCAATTCTTCATAGTTGGCCTATGAACTTTTCAGCCCATCCTTGTACCTAGAAAGAAACAATGCAGTTTTTAACAAGAAGAGTTGAAATGAATGCATGCAAGATTTCACAACTCTAGCATCAATTCTTCATAGTCAGCCTATGAACTTTTCAGCCCACCCTTGTACCTAGAAAGAAACAATGCAGTTTTTAATAAGAAGAGTTGAAATGAATGCATGCATAATTTCCCAACTCTAGCATCAATTCTTCATAGTCAGCCTATGAACTTTTCAGCCTACCCTTGTACCTAGAAAGAAACAATGCAGTTTTTAACAAGAAGAGTTGAAATGAATGCATGCAAGATTTCTTCAACTCTAGCATCAATTCTTCATCTTTACCTAGAAAGAAACAATGCAGTTATTAACAAGAAGAGTTGAAATAATGTCAGCCTATTCCATCTTGTAAGAACCTATGAACAATGCAGTTTTAACAAGAAGAGTTGAAATGAATGCCAATTTCTCATCAATTCTTCATCTTTGGCTATGAAAGCCTAACCTAGAAAGAAACAATGCAGTTTTAACAAGAAGAGTTGAAATGAATGCATGCATAATTTCCCAACTCTAGCATCAATTCTTCATAGTCAGCCTATGAACTTTTCAGCCCACCCTTGTACCTAGAAAGAAACAATGCAGTTTTTAATAAGAAGAGTTGAAATGAATGCATGGAAGATTTCACACTTTTCAGCTAGCATCAATTCTTCATAGTCAGCCTATGAACTTTTCAGCCCAGCCTTGTACCTAGAAAGAAACAATGCAGTTTTAATAAGAAGAGTTGAAATTAATGCATGGATCTTTGGCTAGAACTTTTCAGCCTTCACAACTCTAGCATCACATTTTCATAGTCAGCCTATGAACTTTTCAGCCCATCCTTGTACCTAGAAAGAAACAATGCAGTTATTAAAGAAGAAGAGTTGAAATGAATGCATGCAAGATTTCCCAACTCTAGCATCAATTCTTCATAGTCAGCCTATGAACCTTGAACTTCAGCCCACCCTTGTACCTAGAAAGAAACAATGCAGTTATTAATAAGAAGAGTTGAAATGAATGCATGCAAGATTTCACAACTCTAGCATCAATTCTTCATAGTTGGCCTATGAACTTTTCAGCCCAGCCTTGTACCTAGAAAGAAACAATGCAGTTTTTAATAAGAAGAGTTGAAATTAATGCATGCAAGATTTCCCAACTCTAGCATCAATTCTTCATCTTTGGCCTATGAACTTTTCAGCCCATCCTTGTACCTAGAAAGAAACAATGCAGTTTTTTAATAAGAAGAGTTGAAATGAATGCATGCAGATTTCACAACTCTAGCATCAATTCTTCATAGTCAGCCTATGAACTTTTCAGCCTACCCTTGTACCTAGAAAGAAACAATGCAGTTATTAACAAGAAGAGTTGAAATGAATGCATGCAATTTCCAACTTCATAGCATCAATTCTTCATCTTCAGCCTATGAACTTTTCAGCCCAAGAAAGAAACAATGCAGTTTTTAATAAGAAGAGTTGAAATGAATGCATGCAAGATTTCACAACTCTAGCATCAATTCTTCATAGTTGGCCTATGAACTTTTCAGCCCACCCTTGTACCTAGAAAGAAACAATGCAGTTTTAATAAGAAGAGTTGAAATTAATGCATGCAAGATTTCCCAACTCTAGCATCAATTCTTCATAGTTGGCCTATGAACTTTTCAGCCCATCCTTGTACCTAGAAAGAAACAATGCAGTTTTTAATAAGAAGAGTTGAAATGAATGCATGCATAATTTCCCAACTCTAGCATCAATTCTTCATAGTTGGCCTATGAACTTTTCAGCCCACCCTTGTACCTAGAAAGAAACAATGCAGTTATTAATAAGAAGAGTTGAAATGAATGCATGCATAATTTCCCAACTCTAGCATCAATTCTTCATAGTTGGCCTATGAACTTTTCAGCCCACCCTTGTACCTAGAAAGAAACAAACAATGCAGTTTTTAATAAGAAGAGTTGAAATGAATGCATGCATATTTCACAACTCTAGCATCAATTCTTCATAGTCAGCCTATGAACTTTTCAGCCCACCCTTGTACCTAGAAAGAAACAATGCAGTTTTTAATAAGAAGAGTTGAAATGAATGCATGCAAGAATTTCACAACTCTAGCATCAATTCTTCATAGTCAGCCTATGAACTTTTCAGCCCACCCTTGTACCTAGAAAGAAACAATGCAGTTTTTAATAAGAAGAGTTGAAATGAATGCATGCATAATTTCACAACTCTAGCATCAATTCTTCATCTTTGTCAGCCTATGAACTTTTCAGCCCACCCTTGTACCTAGAAAGAAACAATGCAGTTATTAACAAGAAGAGTTGAAATGAATGCATGCAAGATTTCCCAACTCTAGCATCAATTCTTCATAGTCAGCCTATGAACTTTTTCAGCCCAGCCTTGTACCTAGAAAGAAACAATGCAGTTTTTAACAAGAAGAGTTGAAATTAAATGCATGCAAGATTTCACAACTCTAGCATCAATTCTTCATAGTTTCCCAACTGTGGCCTATGAACTTTTCAGCCCATCCTTGTACCTAGAAAGAAACAATGCAGTTTTTAATTAAGAAGAGTTGAAATGAATGCATGCATAATTCTTCCCAACTCTAGCATCAATTCTTCATCTCAGCCTATGAACTTTTCAGCCCAGCCTTGTACCTAGAAAGAAACAATGCAGTTTTTAACAAGAAGAGTTGAAATGAATGCATGCAAGATTTCCCAACTCTAGCATCAATTCTTCATAGTTGGCCTATGAACTTTTCAGCCCACCCTTGTACCTAGAAAGAAAACAATGCAGTTTTTAATAAGAAGAGTTGAAATGAATGCATGCATAGATTTCCCAACTCTAGCATCAATTCTTCATAGTTGGCCTATGAACTTTTCAGCCTATCCTTGTACCTAGAAAGAAACAATGCAGTTTTTAATAAGAAGAGTTGAAATGAATGCATGCAAGATTTCACAACTCTAGCATCAATTCTTCATAGTTGGCCTATGTACTTTTCAGCCCACCCTTGTACTGGGAAAGAAACAATGCAGTTAATAAGAAGAGTTGAAATTAATGCATGCATAATTTCACAACTCTAGCATCAATTCTTCATCTTTGGCCTATGAACTTTTCAGCCCATCCTTGTACCTAGAAAAGAAACAATGCAGTTATTAACAAGAAGAGTTGAAATGAATGCATGCATAATTCCCAACTCTAGCATCAATTCTTCATCTTTGCCTATGAACTTTCAGCCCACCCTTGTACCTAGAAAGAAACAATGCAGTTTTTAACAAGAAGAGTTGAAATGAATGCATGCATAATTTCCCAACTCTAGCATCAATTCTTCATCTTTGCCTATGAACTTTTCAGCCCACCTTGTACCTAGAAAGAAACAATGCAGTTATTAATAAGAAGAGTTGAAATGAATGCATGCATCAATTTCACAACTCTAGCATCACCTAGAAAGAAACAATGCAGCTTCATAGTCAGCCTATGAACTTTTCAGCCCATCCTTGTACCTAGAAAGAAACAATGCAGTTTTTAACAAGAAGAGTTGAAATGAATGCATGCATAATTTCACAACTCTAGCATCAATTCTTCATAGTTTGCCTATGAACTTTTCAGCCCATCCTTGTACCTAGAAAGAAACAATGCAGTTTTTAATAAGAAGAGTTGAAATGAATGCATGCATAATTTCCCAACTCTAGCATCAATTCTTCATCTTTGGCCTATGAACTTTTCAGCCCATCCCTGTACCTAGAAAGAAACAATGCAGTTTTTAATAAGAAGAGTTGAAATGAATGCATGCAAGATTTCCCAACTCTAGCATCAATTCTTCATCTTTGGCCTATGAACTTTTCAGCCCATCCTTGTACCTAGAAAGAAACAATGCAGTTATTAACAAGAAGAGTTGAAATGAATGCATGCATAATTTCCCAACTGTAGCATCAATTCTTCATCTTTGGCCTATGAACTTTTCAGCCTACCTTGTACCTAGAAAGAAACAATGCAGTTATTAACAAGAAGAGTTGAAATGAATGCATGCATAATTTCCCAACTCTAGCATCAATTCTTCATCTTTGGCCTATGAACTTTTCAGCCTACCTTGTACCTAGAAAGAAACAATGCAGTTATTAATAAGAAGAGTTGAAATGAATGCATGCAAGATTTCACAGCTCTAGTATCAAGAAACAATTCTTCATAGTCAGCCTATGAACTTTTCAGCCCATCCTTGTACCTAGAAAAAAGAAACAATGCAGTTATTAACAAGAAGAGTTGAAATGAATGCATGCAAGAATTTCCAACTCTAGCATCAATTCTTCATTTCAGCCTATGAACTTTTCAGCCTACCCTTGTACCTAGAAAGAAACAATGCAGTTATTAATAAGAAGAGTTGAAATGAATGCATGCATAATTTCCCAACTCTAGCATCAATTCTTCATCTTTGGCCTATGAACTTTTCAGCCTATCCTTGTACCTAGAAAAGAAACAATGCAGTTATTAATAAGAAGAGTTGAAATGAATGCATGCATAATTTTCCCAACTCTAGCATCAATTCTTCATCTTTGCCTATGAACTTTTCAGCCTATCCTTGTACCTAGAAAGAAACAATGCAGTTATTAACAAGAAGAGTTGAAATGAATGCATGCATAATTTCCCAACTCTAGCATCAATTCTTCATAGTCAGCCTATGAACCTTTCAGCCCATCCTTGTACCTAGAAAGAAACAATGCAGTTATTAATAAGAAGAGTTTGAAATGAATGCATGCAAATTTCACAACTCTAGCATCAATTCTTCATAGTCAGCCTATGAACTTTTCAGCCTATCCTTGTACCTAGAAAGAAACAATGCAGTTATTAATAAGAAGAGTTGAAATGAATGCATGCAAGATTTCCCAACTCTAGCATCAATTCTTCATCTTCAGCCTATGAACTTTTCAGCCTACCCTTGTACCTAGAAAGAAACAATGCAGTTATTAACAAGAAGAGTTGAAATGAATGCATGCATAATTTCCCAACTCTAGCATCAATTCTTCATCTTTGGCCTATGAACTTTTCAGCCTAGCCTCCTTGTACCTAGAAAGAAACAATGCAGTTATTAACAAGAAGAGTTGAAATGAATGCATGCAAGATTTCACAACTCTAGCATCAATTCTTCATCTTTGCCTATGAACTTTTCAGCCCACCTTGTACCTAGAAAGAAACAATGCAGTTTTTAATAAGAAGAGTTGAAATGAATGCATGCATAATTTCAAGATTTCCTTCATCTTTGGCTCTAGCATCAATCCTTCATAAAGAAACAATGCCTATGAACTTTTCATCTTTGGCTATGATCCTTTTCAGCCCACCTAGAAAGAAACAATGCAGTTATTAATAAGAAGAGTTGAAATGAATGCATGCATAATTTCCCAACTCTAGCATCAATTCTTCATCTTTCAGCCTATGAACTTTTCAGCCCACCCTTGTACCTAGAAAGAAACAATGCAGTTATTAATAAGAAGAGTTGAAATGAATGCATGCATAATTTCACAGCTCTAGCATCAATTCTTCATAGTCAGCCTATGAACTTTTCAGCCCATCCTTGTACCTAGAAAGAAACAATGCAGTTTTTAATAAGAAGAGTTGAAATGAATGCATGCATAATTTCAAACTTTCATCAATTCTCTGAACTTTTCAGCCTACCCTTGCATCAATTTGAAATTCATAGTCAGCCTATGAACTTTTCAGCCCAGCCTTTCAGCCTACCCTTGTACCTAGAAAGAAACAATGCAGTTATTAATAAGAAGAGTTGAAATTAATGCATGCAAAATTTCACATCTCTAGTATCAATTCTTCATAGTCAGCCTATGAACTTTTCAGCCCACCCTTGTACCTAGAAAGAAACAATGCAGTTTTTAACAAGAAGAGTTGAAATGAATGCATGGCTATGAACTTTTCATTTCACAGCTCTAGCATCAATTTCTTCATAGTCAGCCTATGAACTTTTCAGCCTACCCTTGTACCTAGAAAGAAACAATGCAGTTATTAATAAGAAGAGTTGAAATGAATGCATGCAAGATTTCACAGCTCTAGCATCAATTCTTCATAGTTTGGCCTATGAACTTTCAGCCTATCCTTGTACCTAGAAAAAACAATGCAGTTATTAATAAGAAGAGTTGAAATGAATGCATGCATATTTCACAACTCTAGCATCAATTCTTCATAGTCAGCCTATGAACTTTTCAGCCCACCCTTGTACCTAGAAAAGAAACAATGCAGTTTTTAATAAGAAGAGTTGAAATGAATGCATGCAAATTTCCCAACTCTAGCATCAATTCTTCATAGTCAGCCTATGAACTTTTCAGCCCAGCCTTGTACCTAGAAAGAAACAATGCAGTTATTAATAAAAAGAGTTGAAATTAATGCATGCAAGATTTCACATCTCTAGCATCAATTCTTCATAGTCAGCCTATGAACTTTTCAGCCCACCCTTGTACCTAGAAAGAAACAATGCAGTTATTAATAAGAAGAGTTGAAATGAATGCATGCATAATTTCCAACTCTAGCATCAATTCTTCATCTTTGCCTATGAACTTTTCAGCCTACCCTTGTACCTAGAAAGAAACAATGCAGTTATTAACAAGAAGAGTTGAAATGAATGCATGCATAATTTCCCAACTCTAGCATCAATTCTTCATAGTGGCCTATGAACTTTTCAGCCCAGCCTTGTACCTAGAAAGAAACAATGCAGTTATTAATAAGAAGAGTTGAAATGAATGCATGCAAGATTTCACAACTCTAGCATCAATTCTTCATCATAGTCAGCCTATGAACTTTTCAGCCTATCCTTGTACCTAGAAAGAAACAATGCAGTTTTTAATAAGAAGAGTTGAAATGAATGCATGCATAATTTCCCAACTCTAGCATCAATTCTTCATAGTTTGCCTATGAACTTTTCAGCCCATCCTTGTACCTAGAAAGAAACAATGCAGTTATTAATAAGAAGAGTTGAAATGAATGCATGCAAGAATTTCCCAACTCTAGCATCAATTCTTCAGTCAGCCTATGAACTTTTCAGCCCATCCTTGTACCTAGAAAAAAAAACAATGCAGTTTTTAATAAGAAGAGTTGAAATGAATGCATGCATAATTTCCCAACAGTAGCATCAATTCTATCAATCCTTCATAGTCAATGCATGCATAATGCATGAACCTTTCAGCCCAGCCTCGTACCTAGAAAGAAACAATGCAGTTTTTAATAAGAAGAGTTGAAATGAATGCATGCATAATTTCCCAACTCTAGCATCAATTCTTCATAGTCAGCCTATGAACTTTTCAGCCCACCCTTGTACCTAGAAAGAAACAATGCAGTTATTAATAAGAAGAGTTGAAATGAATGCATGCAAGATTTCACAACTCTAGCATCAATTCTTCATAGTTTGGCTATGAACTTTTCAGCCCACCCTTGTACCTAGAAAGAAACAATGCAGTTTTTAATAAGAAGAGTAAATGAATGCAAGAGTTGAAATTCTTCAATGCATGAACAAGCCTATTTCCTACAAAGAAACAATGCTTGAAATGAATGCATCACAACTCCATCAATTCTTCATCTTCAGCCTATGAACTTTTCAGCCCACCCTTGTACCTAGAAAGAAACAATGCAGTTATTAACAAGAAGAGTTGAAATGAATGCATGCATAATTTCCAACTCTAGCATCAATTCTTCATCTTCATTGTCAGCCTCATGAACTTTGCCTAGCCTTGAAATTTTCAGCCTATCCTTGTACCTGAAAGAAACAATGCAGTTATTAACAAGAAGATTGAAATGAATGCATGCAGATTTCCCAACTCTAGCATCAATTCTTCATAGTCAGCCTATGAACTTTTCAGCCCACCCTTGTACCTAGAAAGAAACAATGCAGTTTTTAATAAGAAGAGTTGAAATGAATGCATGCAAGATTTCACAACTCTAGCATCAATTCTTCATCTTCAGCCTATGAACTTTTCAGCCTAGCCTTGTACCTAGAAAGAAACAATGCAGTTTTTAATAAGAAGAGTTGAAATGAATGCATGCAAGATTTCACAACTCTAGCATCAATTCTTCATAGTCAGCCTATGAACTTTTCAGCCCACCCTTGTACCTAGAAAGAAACAATGCAGTTATTAATAAGAAGAGTTGAAATGAATGCATGCAAGATTTCCCAACTCTAGCATCAATTCTTCATAGTCAGCCTATGAACTTTTCAGCCCACCCTTGTACCTAGAAAAGAAACAATGCAGTTATTAATAAGAAGAGTTGAAATGAATGCATGCAAGATTTCCCAACTCTAGCATCAATTCTTCATAGTCAGCCTATGAACTTTTCAGCCTAGCCTTGTACCTAGAAAGAAACAATGCAGTTTTTAATAAGAAGAGTTGAAATGAATGCATGCATAATTTCCCAACTCTAGCATCAATTCTTCATAGTCAGCCTATGAACTTTTCAGCCTACCCTTGTACCTAGAAAGAAACAATGCAGTTATTAATAAGAAGAGTTGAAATGAATGCATGCAAGATTTCCCAACTCTAGCATCAATTCTTCATAGTCAGCCTATGAACTTTTCAGCCCAGCCTTGTACCTAGAAAGAAACAATGCAGTTTTTAATAAGAAGAGTTGAAATGAATGCATGCAAGATTTCACAACTCTAGCATCAATTCTTCATAGTCAGCCTATGAACTTTTCAGCCCACCCTTGTACCTAGAAAGAAAAAAATGCAGTTATTAATAAGAAGAGTTGAAATGAATGCATGCAAGATTTCAACAGTAGCATCAATTCTTCATCTTTCAGCCTATGAACTTTTCAGCCCACCCTTGTACCTAGAAAGAAACAATGCAGTTATTAATAAGAAGAGTTGAAATGAATGCATGCAAGATTTCACAACTCTAGCATCAATCCTTCATAGTCAGCCTATGAACTTTTCAGCCCACCCTTGTACCTAGAAAGAAACAATGCAGTTATTAATAAGAAGAGTTGAAATTAATGCATGCAATTTTCACAACTCTAGCATCAATCCTTCATAGTCAGCCTATGAACTTTTCAGCCCACCCTTGTACCTAGAAAGAAACAATGCAGTTATTAATAAGAAGAGTTGAAATTAATGCATGCAAGATTTCACAGCTCTAGCATCAATCCTTCATAGTCAGCCTATGAACTTTTCAGCCCATCCTTGTACCTAGAAAGAAACAATGCAGTTTTTAATAAGAAGAGTTGAAATGAATGCATGCAAGATTTCCAACTCTAGCATCAATTCTTCATAGTCAGCCTATGAACTTTTCAGCCCACCCTTGTACCTAGAAAGAAACAATGCAGTTATTAATAAGAAGAGTTGAAAATGAATGCATGCAAGATTTCACAACTCTAGCATCAATCCTTCATAGTCAGCCTATGAACCTTTCAGCCCATCCTTGTACCTAGAAAGAAACAATGCAGTTTTTAATAAGAAGAGTTGAAATTAATGCATGCAAACTGATTTCACAGCTCTAGCATCAATTCCTTCATAAATGTCAGCCTATGAACTTTTCAGCCCAGCCCTTGTACCTAGAAAGAAACAATGCAGTTTTTAATAAGAAGAGTTGAAATTAATGCATGCAAGATTTCACAGCTCTAGCATCAATTCTTCATAGTCAGCCTATGAACTTTTCAGCCCATCCTTGTACCTAGAAAGAAACAATGCAGTTATTAATAAGAAGAGTTGAAATTAATGCATGCAAGATTTCACAACTCTAGCATCAATCCTTCATAGTCAGCCTATGAACTTTTCAGCCCACCCTTGTACCTGGAAAGAAACAATGCAGTTATTAATAAGAAGAGTTGAAATTAATGCATGCAAGATTTCACAGCTCTAGTATCAATTCTTCATAGTCAGCCTATGAACTTTTCAGCCCACCTTGTACCTAGAAAGAAACAATGCAGTTATTAATAAGAAGAGTTGAAATGAATGCATGCAAGATTTCACAGCTCTAGCATCAATTCTTCATAGTCAGCCTATGAACTTTTCAGCCTACCCTCTTACCTGGAAAGAAACAATGCAGTTTTTAATAAGAAGAGTTGAAATTACGGCATACAAGATTTCACAGCTCCAGCCTCACACCTTCCTAGTCAGCCTATGAACTTTTCAGCCCATCCTTGTACCTAGAAAGAAACAATGCAGTTATTAATAAAAAGAGTTGAAATTAATGCATGCAAAATTTCACAGCTCTAGTATCAATTCTTCATAGTCAGCCTATGAACTTTTCAGCCCACCCTTGTACCTGGAAAGAAGCAATGCAGTTATTAATAAAAAGAGTTGAAATTAATGCATGCAAGATTTCACATCTCTAGCATCAATTCTTCATAGTCAGCCTATGAACTTTTCAGCCCATCCTCGTACCTAGAAAGAAACAATGCAGTTTTTAATAAGAAGAGTTGAAATTAATGCATGCAAGATTTCACAGCTCTAGCCTCACACCTTTCTAGTCAGCCTATGAACTTTTCAGCCCATCCTTGTACCTAGAAAGAAACAATGCAGTTATTAATAAGAAGAGTTGAAATTAATGCATGCAAGATTTCACAGCTCTAGCATCAATCCTTCATAGTCAGCCTATGAACTTTTCAGCCCAGCCCTTGTACCTAGAAAGAAACAATGCAGTTATTAATAAGAAGAGTTGAAATTAATGCATGCAAGATTTCACAGCTCTAGCATCAATTCTTCATAGTCAGCCTATGAACTTTTCAGCCCACCCTCGTACCTAGAAAAAGAAACAATGCAGTTATTAATAAGAAGAG
The DNA here is from genome assembly GCA_903632075.3 of Acanthosepion pharaonis. Lineage (NCBI taxonomy): Eukaryota > Metazoa > Mollusca > Cephalopoda > Sepiida > Sepiidae > Acanthosepion > Acanthosepion pharaonis. The sequence continues at coordinate 214,800 of CAHIKZ030001926.1, read as the reverse complement.
TTGAAATTAATGCATGCAAGATTTCACAGCTCTAGCATCAATCCTTCATAGTCAGCCTATGAACTTTTCAGCCCATCCTTGTACCTAGAAAGAAACAATGCAGTTTTTAATAAGAAGAGTTGAAATTAATGCATGCAAATTTTCACAGCTCTAGCATCAATTCTTCATAGTCAGCCTATGAACTTTTCAGCCCATCCTCGTACCTAGAAAGAAACAATGCAAATAAGAATGCATGCATATTTTAATAAGCATCATTCTTCATCTTCAGCCTATGAACTTTTCAGCCTTAATGAAAGAAACAATGCAGTTATTAATTTCAAGAGTTTGAAAATGAATGCATCTAGCACAACAGCATCACTCCTTCATAGTCAGCCTATGAACTTTTCAGCCCATCCTTGTACCTAGAAAGAAACAATGCAGTTTTTAATAAGAAGAGTTGAAATTAATGCATGCAAAGATTTCACAGCTCTAGCATCAATCATAGTCAGCCTATGAACTTTTCAGCCCACCCTCGTACCTAGAAAGAAACAATGCAGTTTTTAATAAGAAGAGTTGAAATTAATGCATGCAAGATTTCACATCTCTAGTATCAATTCTTCATAGTCAGCCTATGAACTTTTCAGCCCACCCTTGTACCTGGAAAGAAGCAATGCAGTTATTAATAAAAAGAGTTGAAATTAATGCATGCAAGATTTCACATCTCTAGTATCAATTCTTCATAGTCAGCCTATGAACTTTTCAGCCCACCCTTGTACCTGGAAAAAAACAATGCAGTTTTTAATAAGAAGAGTTGAAATTAATGCATGCAAGATTTCACAGCTCTAGCATCAATCTTCATAGTCAGCCTATGAACTTTTCAGCCCAAGAGTTGTACCTAGAAAAGAAACAATGCAGTTATTAATAAGAAGAGTTGAAATTAATGCATGCAAGATTTCACAGCTCTAGCATCAATTCTTCATAGTCAGCCTATGAACTTTTTCAGCCCCACCCTTGTACCTAGAAAGAAACAATGCAGTTTTAATAAGAAGAGTTGAAATTAATGCATGCAAGATTTCACAATTCTCAAGCATCAATCCTTCATAGTCAGCCTATGAACCTTTCAGCCCATCCTTGTACCTACCTAGAAAGAAACAATGCAGTTATTAATAAGAAGAGTTGAAATTAATGCATGCAAGATTTCACAGCTCTAGCATCAATCCTTCATAGTCAGCCTATGAACTTTTCAGCCCATCCTTGTACCTAGAAAGAAACAATGCAGTTATTAATAAGAAGAGTTGAAATTAATGCATGCAAAGATTTCACAACTCTAGCATCAATCCTTCATAGTCAGCCTATGAACTTTTCAGCCCACCCTTGTACCTAGAGAAAGAAACAATGCAGTTTTTAATAAGAAGAGTTGAAATTAATGCATGCAAGAATTTCACAGCTCTAGCATCAATTCTTCATAGTCAGCCTATGAACTTTTCAGCCCACCTCTGTACCTAGAAAGAAACAATGCAGTTTTTAATAAGAAGAGTTGAAATTAATGCATGCAAGATTTCACAACTCTAGCATCAATCCTTCATAGTCAGCCTATGAACTTTTCAGCCCATCCTTGTACCTAGAAAGAAACAATGCAGTTTTAATAAGAAGAGTTGAAATTAATGCATGCAAGATTTCACAGCTCTAGCATCAATCCTTTCATAGTCAGCCTATGAACTTTTCAGCCCACCTTGTACCTAGAAAGAAACAATGCAGTTATTAATAAGAAGAGTTGAAATTAATGCATGCATAATTTCCCAACTCTAGCATCAATTTTCATAGTCAGCCTATGAACTTTTCAGCCATCCTCGTACCTAGAAAGAAAAAAAATGCAGTTTTTAATAAGAAGAGTTGAAATTGAATGCATGCAAAGATTTCACAACTCTAGCATCAATCCTTCATAGTCAGCCTATGAACTTTCAGCCCATCCTTGTACCTAGAAAGAAACAATGCAGTTATTAATAAGAAGAGTTGAAATGAATGCATGCAAGATTTCACAGCTCTAGCATCAATTCTTCATAGTCAGCCTATGAACTTTTCAGCCCATCCTTGTACCTAGAAAGAAACAATGCAGTTTTTAATAAGAAGAGTTGAAATTAATGCATGCAAGAAGATTTCAAGCTCTAACAGCATCAATTCTTCATAGTCAGCCTATGAACTTTTCAGCCCATCCTTGTACCTAGAAAGAAACAATGCAGTTTTTAATAAGAAGAGTTGAAATGAATGCATGCAAGATTTCACAACTCTAGCATCAATTCTTCATCTTTGCCTATGAACTTTTTCAGCCCACCCTTGTACCTAGAAAGAAACAATGCAGTTTTTAAAAAAAGAGTTGAAATTAATGCATGCAAATTTCCCAACTGTAGCATCAATTCTTCATCTTTGCATCAATTTCATAGTCAGCCTATGAACTTTTCAGCCCATCCTTGTACCTAGAAATCTTTGGCTATGCAGTTTTTAATAAAAAGAGTTGAAATTTGAATGCATGCAAGATTTCCCAACTCTAGCATCAATCTTCATAGTCAGCCTATGAACTTTTCAGCCCATCCTTGTACCTAGAAAGAAACAATGCAGTTTTTAATAAAAAGAGTTGAAATTAATGCATGCAAGATTTCACAACTCTAGCATCAATTCTTCATAGTTGGCCTATGAACTTTTCAGCCTATCCTTGTACCTAGAAAGAAACAATGCAGTTTTTAATAAGAAGAGTTGAAATTAATGCATGGAAGATTTCACAACTCTAGCATCAATTTTCATAGTCAGCCTATGAACTTTTCAGCCCATCCTAATTTTTTAGAAAGAAACAATGCAGTTTTTTAAAAAAAGAGTTGAAATGAAACAATGCAAGATTTCACAGCTCTAATCAATGCATATAGTCAGCCTATGAACTTTTCAGCCTATCCTTGTACCTAGAAAAGAAAAAATGCAGTTTTTAATAAGAAGAGTTGAAATGAATGCATGAAATTTCCCAACTGATCAATTCTTCATAGTTTGATGAACTTTTCAGCCTATCCTTGTACCTCAATGCAGTTATTTACAAGAAGAGTTGAAATGAATGCATGCATAATTTCACAACTTAGCATCAATTCTTCATCTTTGGCTATGAACTTTTGCCTACCCTTGTATTAGAAAAAAAGAAAAAATTCTCATCAACTGTGCAGTTTTATTAAAGAGAGTTGAAATTAATGCATGCAATATTTCACAGTTCTAGCATCAATCCTTCATAGTCAATTTATGAACTTTTCAGCCCATCTTGTTGAAAGAAACAATGCAGTTTAAAAAAGAAACAATGCAGTTTTTTAATAAGCATGAGTTGAAATTAATGCATGCAAATGATTCACAATGAATCATAATCATCACCTTCAATTCTCAGCCTATGAACTTTTCAGCCCATCCTTGTACCTAGAAAGAAACAATGCATTTTTTAATAAGAAGAGTTGAAATTAATGCATGGAAGATTTCACAGCTCTAGCATCAATCCTTTCATAGTCAGCCTATATGAACTTTTCAGCCCATCCTTGTAAAATAGAAAAAAAAACAATGCAGTTTTTAATTAAAAGAGTTGAAATTAAGACATGGAAGATTTCACAGTTCCAGCCTCAACAATAAATCCTAATAATGTGCCTTTGAACTTTTCAGCTCATCCTTGTACCTAGAAAGAAACAATGCAGTTTTTATTAAAAAAGAGTTGAAATTAAGACATGGAAGATTTCACAGCTCCAGCCTCACACCTTCCTAGTAAGCCTATGAACTTTTCAGCCCATCCTTGTACCTAGAAAGAAACAATGCAGTTTTTATTAAAAAAGAGTTGAAATTAAGACATGGAAGATTTCACAGTTCCAGCCTCACACCTTTCTAGTAAGCCTATGAACTTTTCAGCTCATCCTTGTACCTAGAAAGAAACAATGCAGTTTTTAATAAGTAGAGTTGAAATTAAGGCATACAAGAATTTACAGCTCCAGCCTCACTCCTTCATAGTCAGCTTTTGAACATTTCAGCCCACTCTCGTTATCATTCTATTAAACTTAAATCATGTCCTCAATGAGGCTAAGACTTTATTCACTGTGAAAATGAGGCACGGTGTAGCGCCAACCTAATTTGGTTCTCTTGAATACTGGCGGCTGTGTAATAGTGTGTTAAGTAATTATAAATCTATCCTTCCTCTCTTCACTCACTTTGAAATTTTATCATTTTTATATGCTGATAAAGCAAGAAATATCTTTGCTGTTCTTAAATTCTCTTCCAATTCTAAAATCACATAATATTTAAACCTAGAACTAAGTTTCTACTCCTCTACCTATCATCTCTAAACTGATTCTCCAGAATATATATATTGATGGTGTCCATACAATAGTCCGAAAGAAATATACTCTTGAAATAACTTCTGTTCTCTCTAAAATCTAACAACAAATACATTGAAACTTGTCGCTTTCCTGTTTGTTGGAAACCTATAGAATGTCATAGTTTTCTTTCCACATGGCTTTATATACACAAAAAAGTTAAGGGTTTTTTATATTTTTTTTATATTTTTTTTTATTATATATATATATATATATATATATATATATATATATATATATATATATATGAAGAAATATAGTCTTAAGATGTGTATATATTTATAAAAATCAATTATAAAAGATAGAGCGTGTAAATATAAATAAACAACATAGAAAAAACATTTAGAGGTAACAGTCAGTTTGTTTTTGCTAGATGCAATCGTCAGGCCAATTTTGCTAAAAAAGTATATTAAAATAACATTACTCGTGGCCTGACGATTGCATCTATATGCATGAAACAGACTGTCGCCTCTAAAGTGTTGACGTATATGTTCATTTTTATATATATATATATATATATATATATATATATTAACTGATTTAAAAATATGGTTCCTTCCCTACACAGGAATCACCATGTTTCAAAAACAGAAACTAACAACTTCAAATTCAATTATATAATTAAATTAAAAGCACTAATTCTGTTTCATTTTCACGCGGATTTTTTAATAACTTATTTTGAAATTTACTGAGTTTTAAAAGCAAATACAATTTGTTTCCAAGAATACAGGGAAATCCAGTCATTTAGACAGGTGCCGTAGTGTGTTCATTTTTTATTAACAACTATTGTATCAAATTTGAGTTACTTTCGGAAAGAGCTTATGTTTAGGTAGGGTAGGGTGCATTTTTCAACGAATTATGACATCCGTTAAACACATGTCGTCTGTTTTTTTTTTTAAACGACAAAAAGAAAAACATTTTTATCAGTTAAATTTATAATTGTATACATAAAGATTCTTTCTAAAAGGAGTGTTTGGATTAGAATACGTTTTATTGAACTACAATTTTAAAATATTATTTTTAACTTTTTTAAACTAATAGACTATAATATATATATATATATATATATATATATATATATATATATATATATATATATTGTGTGTGTGTGTGTGTGTGTGTGTGTGTGTGTGTGTATATGTGTGTATTAAATATATATAAAAAATATAAAAAAATTAAAAATATTAGGTTAAGAATCCGAAGTTCTTTAGAATTTTTGTTTTTATTTTAAAAAAAACAGTGCTCAATACATAAGTAGAGCCTAAATTATAATTATTTTTTAAAAATATGATTCCATCGCTACATAAGAGTTCTCATGTTTCAAAAACAGAAGCTAAAAACTTCAATTTAATTATAGAAATTAAATTGAATTAAAGTACCCAGCTCTGTTTCATCCTCAGGCGAATTTTGGAATAATCATTATTATTCCAAATTTTAGAATAATCATTGGTATTTCAAATTTTGGAATCAAATATTATTCAATCATTAATTAATTTAATGTCATTAAATGACATTTTTAAATATGGTTGAAAATACGTTAAGGCAAAAAAAAGTTAAGTTTCGGTGTTTGAGACAATGCTGGATATGAGAAATGACATTTTAAATATGGTGAAAATGCATTTTTTTTTTTATCAATATTGCAGCTTTTTTCCTGAACTTTACTCCCAAAAAAATGCATCCCTAGTCACTACGATTAATTTGTTCAAGGCTCATTAAAAAATAATATATCTTCTTACATATTCTTTTAAATGTAACAGACCCTTACTTAACCCTCTTTCGAGTGGCTCTTGAGCCTCGTTATTAATATTGTATTTATGTAAAAAAGTTACCAAAAAAAATTTGTCTTCACTTGACAAATATAAACAAATTGTTTGTAATTTAAAATCCGTTTTTTTTTATTTCAAAATGAATGTTTGTAGTTGAAAGTCAGGCTATAAAACAATGATGTTTGGCAATGTCAAGATGAAGTACATATTACTTCGTTGGCAAACCTGAAAAACCAGTTAAGATTTTTATGTGATTCACATTTATGATCTAATGACGGAAAACAATGAAAAACAACGAGAAAAGGAAGGCTGAAGGTTACGGACAGTCTATGTTGATTGGCTAAAAGGCAAACCTTTTCCGATGTGACGTGTCGAATATTCGACAAGATTTATGACGCAAATCATGTCCAATTTTTGTCTCAATAATTATGTAAAGAGTGTGCCCCACCTCAAATTTTACATAATTTAAAATGTGAATATCTGAATAACTACATGTCCCAGGCAAACGATATTAAATGGGCTTCATGTTGAAGAATAAAAGATTTATTTATCAAAATTCGAACAAGATATTCAAAGGATTGTAGTTTTTATAACCGATTTCTGAAAGCTTCAAAAATGTTTAATATGCACACCACATGTGACACAAAAACATGTAAAATCACAGTCAGCTCCTGCCAAACACCCTGTAGTATGTCTTTTAGTAACATTCTCCAACGTCTCAATGATTTTCTTCTTAAGTTTCTCTAGGCTTGTTTTTAAGAGTTGGGATATAACCTGTTCTTTCACATATCCTCAGAGAAAAAAATCAAGTCAGATGGACATTTAGCCTATTTCAGCAGCACATTGTTATTATCATTGGAACGATCGATTTCATTCTTGTTAGATTCTCATTGAGATAAGTCCGCTACGTCAAGTTTTAGAGACCTGGCGATTCAAAAACCAATATAATATTTTATTTAATTAAAAAAATTGAATTTATATATATATATATATATATATATATTATTAGTGGTCAATATATATATATATATATATATATATATATATATATATATAAAATTAAATAGAAATTATTTTTATAAAAATCAAGCAATATATTCAAACGGATTACATTTTATACTTGGAAAATTTTTGTATACTCTCAGGTTTGGGTCATTTACCCAGCATCCTTCTTGAATAAGGGTACTGACTGGAGGTAGGATAGTCCCCTGGCGTTTTAGCTAATATTAAATTTCAACTTTCCCAGGAAAAGCCAGATAAATATTGATTGTGAATATACAGGGTGTCACCCTAAAATTGACATAATTTAAAATGTGAATATCTGATTAACTTCATGGTCCAGCCAGACGAAATTAAACAGACTTCATGTTGAACAATAAAAGATTTATTTATTGTTATTCAACAAGATATTCAAAGGATTTTTTATTTTGCAAGAATTACCGTTAGAAAAAATTACACCAGTTAAAACAAATGGTAATCATTACAAAATTCCTCCCAAAAAAGATATTCTGTGGATATGATCCCCTGGGCCTTTATTTCTTAATGAAACATAACTCTCGGCAAAAGCCAGGTCGGTATTGATGGTGAATATACAAGCCTGTCTCCAAAAAGTTGTCATTTAAAATGTGAATATCTGAGTAACTACATGTTCCAGGCAAACGGAATTAAATGGGCTTCATTTTGACGAATAAAAGATTTATAGATTAAATTTCAAACATAATATTCAAAGGATATAGATTTTATAACCAATTTCACAAATGTTTCAAATGTTTTATATATTTCCACCTTTGACACAAAACACGTCAAGTCGGTAATCCAACTCATTTCAAACACGCTGTAGCATGTCTTGCAACATTCTCCAGCGCATCAGCAATTCTCACTTTATTTTCCCTCTAGGTTTTATCTATAGAAAAAAGGGGATTATAGACCTGTTGTTTTTCACATATGCCTCATATTTAAAAATCAAATGGTGTCAAGTTCTTTTGAACTTGGTGAAAATCAACAAAACATTGTCATTATCACTGGCACGTCTGGTCCATCTTTTTGGTAGATTGTTATTGAAATAAGTCTTAATATTTTTTTTTGTTTTTTTTTTATTTTGTTAAAATTTAAGATCATTTGACTGAGATTTTAAATGTTATTAGATTACAAAATGATGTCAATTTTTAATTACTTCATATATATATATATTTATATATATATATATATATATATATATATATATATGAAGAAATTTAGTTTTTGGAAGGTTCATTTATTTATGGAATAAAGTGCTCAATATAAGAGATATTTTTTTATAAATATAAATATAAAATTCAACATTGAAGTTTTGCTTTCAATTCAAAAAATTAATTTCCAACGATTTTTTCCAAATGAAAACAAGGTCGATTCCTGATCAGATTTTTTATTAATTTTTGATCTCATTATCTATCTATCTATATATATATATATATATATATATAAGAGATAAATAGATAGATAGATGATAAATAGGATAGATGAATATAAAATCCATTGAAGTCTATCTATCTATATATATATATATATATACAGAGATAAATAGATAGATAGAAAAGATAGATAGATAGATAGATAAAAAATTTTTAAAATGAACATTGAAAAATCATCTATTATATTATATATATATATATATATATATATATTATATAAAGAATATTATAATATATATTAATGGAAAATATACATACATATGCAAAATATATATAAAAAAAAATATTATATACATGTATATTTTCAGAAAAAAAAAAAAATCAAAGTAAAAGGATCCACACATGGAACTCAATGTCTACGACAGAAAACCTAAATTTATTATATATATATATATATATATATATATATATATATATACAGATAGATAGATATGATAGATAGATAGATATAAAAGTGAACATTGAAGTTTTTAACACTCAAAGGCGACAGGCTGTTTATTATATATATATATATATATATATATATATATATATATATAAATTATCAATATATCATCGACAACTCGATTATAAATTATAATTTATTTTTATTATAAAGTTTTTAACACTTTTTCTCATCAAACCGAAAAATGTAAAATGGTTTAAATTTATCTGAAAAAAAATTAAAAAAAAACAAAGATAACAGTAAGTATTATATGTTTGATCGATGAAATCTTTTTTCTGACAATTTATATCATTGAAGATATGGGTGGGGATTTTGAGGTAACTGTTAACGTCATATTCATGAAATGGTGGTTGGGAGATTTCGAATAACAACTATAAGAAATACATTAGAATAAAATCTAAACTCATCATAAACATATATATATATATATATATATATATATATATATATATATATATATTTTAAAGAAAATGAACTTCATCTGTAGTTTTCATTTGTTTTTTTTTATTTTTTATCTAAATTTTGGTCAAACCTTGTTTTAAATGGTCAAATGGTCCCTTTTTAAGTTGTTTTTTAAGATAGATACTGGATAGATTCGTTTTCTATATTATATAAATGGAAGGATTTTTAATTATGAAAATTTTTAATTGAATATGTTAGATGCTACATATATTTTTATATATCAAGAATAGTATTTAACATTGTATGAAAAGGTCTAAAAATATACTTTTGACGCAATCCTAAAGGACAAAAAAATCACTAATAAATAAATGAAAATTGGTATACGATTTTGGATTTATATATATATACATATATATATATATATATATATATATATATATATATATTTATATTTATATATTATATAAAAAGTATGTGTGCGTGTGTGTGTGTTTCCCTTACATATACGCAATTCTCTCATGGATATTAATTTTTTCTTTTACAAATCAAATATAGTTTAAATTTAAAAACTATTTTTTCACAAATTGTTACATTAAAATGAAAATCATTTCAAAATGAATTTTTAAATTAAATATAATTCATAGTTGAAACATTTCCAATTTATTTTAATATATATAAAAACTAGCAGTAGAGCCCGGCGTTGCCCGGGGATGTAACAGTAAGAGATAGATCAAATATCGACCATCATAAAGACTGAAAAATAAAATTGACAAAGATTATTGTTTAAGGTTGACGGACACGCATGTCTTAATTAGTTTTTTTTTTTTTTTTTTTTTTTTTTTACGAATTGGTCAAACCCAAATTCAAACAAAAACATTGTTTACAATCGTTATGAGTCTATCGATTGGTGAATAGAATTTTATTATAAACAATTGTCTTGTAAATGGAATTTTTAAAGCATTCTGAATGTAAATAAAGAAAAAAAAAGTGTGCAAGACAATAAGAAATACTACCTGCCAAAAAAAAAAAAAAAAAAAAGTGGATGTTTGTTTTATCGGCTGAAAAATGTAAGAAATCCGATCCCATATATAAAGGAACACACACACACACACACACACACACACACACACACACACACACACACAACCTGGGTTTTTTTTTACCTAAGTCACTCCACGGAATCGCTAAAACATAGAGCATAGTCTGATGAAAAAGACGCTAAAGTTTATGAAAACAAAATTTTATCGTCAAAATGCTTATGTTTTTATGAAGAGGATAGACTAAATTTTTTTTTAATTATTTTTAAAATTTTTCCATCTTTTTAGAATATTCTAAATTTTGATTTAAAAAACCTTGTTTCTCTTTGTCGCAACAAGGGGTAGTAAATAACATAGATAATTTTTAGCGCGTTTTTTTTTGTATTTACACACATTAATTTGGAAAATCTTGCAAAAATAAAAATAATTGTCAGATGTTAATGAAACTTTCAGAAACTATTCACAGATGATCGAAATTATTATAAATATGTTTTTTTTTATTAAAGTCATGGCAGAAATATTTTTTTTATATTTATTAACACCCCCATAACTAATTTTATGAAAAACTCTAGAAATTCGAGACCATCGGTTTTAGTGATTACAATAGTTAAAAGCACAAGGCTTTGAAGAATGCAAATCATGTTTTTTTTTTTTTTTTTTTTTTTTTTTGGCCAACGTACCTGAAAATCAGCTGTGAATTGTAACATACAAAACTCAATAAAACAAATATATTATTTAGTTTCAAATGCTTTTATTTGTTTTAATTTGTTTTTATGAATATGGACAATATTTTCTGAAAGCAAAAAATTTTTTCAATGAAAATTGAATTTTTAATACAATTATTTCTTATTTCTTTAATTTTAAAAAGATTTTTAAAAAAATGTTTAAATTGAATTTTAAAAAATATTTTAACATTAGTTAAATGCAACATCAACCTTTCAAAATGTCCGTGTGAGATTGTCATTGTCTAGCGCTTTGAAAATTGTATAATTTGGACCAATCAGATTAGCCATGGTAATTAAGAAATGTAATTTTTGTGTTTATAGTCGGACAGTAATTATCAAGTACGGAAGACCAACCAGAATACAATTTAGTTGCATTATTTGAGTTCAGCATTGTTCTCCGCTGTTAAGCCCTTTACTTTTTGCGAAACACACGTATGGAGAAGTTAATTTGAGTTTTCAATTTCAACTGAGAAGGGTACCTACAAGTAACAGTATCATCTTATGAAATTTAACTACTGCTAAACTTTAATTTATATGATCTTATTTTTATATTAATCTCAGTTATGACATTTTTCCATAAATGAAATATCAAAATTAATAATAAAATGAATGGAAATACAAATAACACAGTAAAATGTAATAAATGTACATAAAATTATAGTATTTTATGTACACTTTCTGATAAAATTTCATAAGAAAGGTACCTAAATTAATTAGATACCTTTTTTTCTTATGAAATTTAATCTCACTATTAACAGTCTTATTTTTTAATTTCTTTATATTTTCCATAAAGCATCGTAAACGTAAAAAATGAAAGCTAAGTACAAAAAAAAAAAAAAAAAAAAATAAAAAATTAGAGCGCTGAAAGTTTTCCTTAAAAGTAACGAGGTAAATAATTTGTTCACTTAAATAATTTCACTTCCTTCCATCCGTAGAAAGAATTACCCTCCCGTAAGTTATCTAAACGTCATGAATGTGCCTTTCGTCAATCGTCAAGCGACGCGAAAGGTTATGACCGGCTTTGTTTTATTTTCAAATTACATTTTTTTCGGCGCAGAAGCTAAGTTAAGCTTGGTTCAAAATATTTTAAATAAACAGTATAATATCTGTTTTTATTAAAATCAGTTTTGAAAAATGATAATTGATTTTTAAAAGAATATCAAAGTAAGATTTTAATCTTTTTTATCAAATCGAAAAAAATGATTGAAAATGATTGATTATCTGTCCTTTTTTTTTGACCAAAAAAAAAAAAAATATTTTTAACGAAAATTTCAGACGTGCTAGGAACGATTAAAAAATGTAAAAAAAAAACCCCCAAAAATACTTTGATCTTTCCTCTTTAATAATAATATGAACATTAGACGATAAAATTTTGTTTTCGTCAAGTTCGGCGTCTTTTTTTCATCATGCTATGCTCTTTTGTTTACATTTTCGTGGGTGAGTTGTCCCCTTTCATTCTCACGATGTGTCTTAATCATGTTTTCAAATTGATTTTCTTAAAAAACAACTGTGTTTTTCCCATTTTCGGCGCCGTTAGAACCACCAAAAGGTAATTTTATGTAGTCCTGTGAAGTTTTGTTGAAATCGGCTAAAAAATATAGGAAATTCGATCCAACATATAAACGTTACAGACACACACACACACACACACACACAACCTGCGTTTTATAATAAGTAAGATTATTTATTTAAAATATGATTTTCAAATAAAAATATTTATGCTCTATGCTTTTCATTCGAAAAATATTTTTTAAAATAATTTTTTAAAAATACTAAAAGAACATTGGATTATTTACCTTTCAGTAACATAAAAATCCTATTTTCAATCCAATTTTAAATTTAAATTTGGTATTTTTGCAATAAAAATTTTCATATATAAAAATATAATTATATATATATTTATAAGTATATTAATCATTGTTCAAAGACATTGATCAGTAAAGAACATTGGCCAATAATTTTTTGGTTAAAATCATTTCCATGAAGAAGGATAGAACACAAGACATCTCCTAGTATTTATAAACATGTATCCCTACAAATTCAAGAACACTGTCGGGACCACGGTGAAATTCATTCTTCTTTAACATTCAACTCTATAAAAATCCGGGTTTGGTCCAGAATAAACATGAACACAGGGTTTTAATTACAACATTCTAATTTTTATAAACATATTTTATCAAAAGATTTCAGAAATAATTTAAATCTCGAAAAAAACAATTAGAAAACTATTAGAAAAGGCCCTTTGTTTTTGAGAATGGTTTTAAATATTGAGCAAATCAATAAATTTCCTTGTAATTATATTGAACTTACGGCAAGGATTATGTTACCATTTTAAACCTTTTTTTAAACAATTTTTCCCCCCAGATGAGTTTAAATTATTCCAAACAGAACAAAAGAAAATATTGATTTCATGGCTATTTTCTGGACAATCTTTCTAAATTTAACTTTAATTTCAAAACATTAAATTTTTTGGTAAATATATATAAAAAAATCAGATGTCACCGTTTCTCTTTCATTTTCAGCCCTTTTTTTGTTTAAGAACAATTTGTCCATCGCAACCTTCAACATATAAACACAAAATACAAAATATATATAAATCGTATTTACATAGGAAAGCTGATTGGTTTTCTTACACGTTAAATACGATGGAAAGTAAAATTTCCATTTATAATATTTTTCCCCTTTGGTATTCATTGTTTATTTGCAAATCAATATTTCAAAAAATGCATTGGTTATTTAATTAAATAATAAAAAGATAAAATTGGTAATATATATATATAAAATATATATATAAATAATAATAGATAACGATTGGCATTGCATTTAAACGTTTTCAATCAAATTTTCTTTAAGCAAAAGTCTTTCTAGAGAAGACAATTTCTCTCATGCTTTAATTTGAAAAACTCTTTAGCTTAGAACTTTTGTTCCCATCTCTCTATTTATCACGTAAAATGATTAGCTAAATTTCTCCCAATCTCTTTTTAATATATATTTTCTCTATTTTAATCAAATATATATTATATATATATTATATAATATTTTTTTTTCCAAAATTTTGTAAACCCCTCAATTTCTTCAAATAAATAAGAAAATCTTTCATGGGACAACACTGAAAAATCAAACTTTGACAAATGAAAAGAATGTTATCAGAACCATATATAACAAATTAATTTATTTTTCCTTAAAATAACTCAAAAAGAGATACCATTAAAAATGTCCCCAAATATTTAAATTTGAAAAGTGTGTACACCCCTTTATTTTTTATTGTCAATATTAACATACAATTTTGTCAATTTCAATATTTTGTGTTCCACCATCATTATCCAAAAAAAATCTGCCTTTATCTCCTGGGCATGGATTTAATTATATTCTTTTTAGTTATTGGAATGCATATTCCACTGTCAATGACAACGTCAATTTTTGCTGGCGGATATTTGAGACAACTCTCATTTCATTCTCCACCTTAAATTTTCTGAGGATGGCCCAAAGATGTTCTATTATTGTTTTGTGTCTGGAATTTGTTCACCATTCCATCATCTTTCATTGTAAATCTTCAACCTAAAACAAACAATTGTCTTGGATGTGTTTTGGGGTTATTTATTCATGTTGGAACACTGCTCCTTTTCCCAGTTTCTTTAATTAAATACAATCATGCTTGCTTTAATAGATGAAAAATGAATGTTGGATATTCATGTTTTTTAGAATTCAAAAATCCACCTGATTAAAATGGATTTAAATGAACCATGCATAGATTCCCAGAAAATAAAATTTTATATTTTATGCATGACACATATATTTTGTATTTTCCTCAGAGGTTGCTAACCAAATTTAAAGAAGGCCATCAGAACCAAATTAAATTTCATCTCATCAGACCATGCGGACATGGTTCCAGTAATCTATGGGCTTTGTTGACATGTTTTCAAGTCTTCAAAACTGTTTGCATTTTTTCTTCTAGTTTGCCTTCAAAGAGGCTTTAAAATTTTAACTGATTTTTATTATGCCAAACCAATTTGGTGTAAAATTGCAAAAATGGTGGTACTAACAGGCTGAATCCAAATCTGATAATCTGAGGCAAATGCTAACAAAAGATCCTTTTTTGATCTTTCAAAGAAAGCATTTGGATGTTCAAACGCTCTGGTGATCATGCGCTCATTACGGTTTTTGGACGATCTATTCCTGTTCTGAGTGGACCCTACTCTTTTAAAAATGCTGGATGATCTTAGCCACATTTGCTGCAGCTCAATTTCAGGGTTGGAGATATTTCTTGTAGCCTTGGCCATCTTGTCCAAGTTCTTTGTTCTTGTAAATTTGAATTAAATCAATAATTTTTTTTAATAAGATCCTCAGAGAATGTTCTTTTTTAATGTGGTGCCATGTTGGAAATTTCAGTGAAATGACCGGTAAAAATGATTGTAAAATAGAATAATGGTGCAAAAAACTTAAAAATACAAAATGCCCCCATGAACACATTATAATAGTTACAATGGAAATGTCAAAGAATGACATTTTTGAAATCAAAATACTAGCAATATTCAATTTTTTTTAAATCCATAATTTTTTAAAGATAAAGCTTCACTTTTTTTGGGTAGTTTCTTCTGTACTCAATTTTGTTGCCAGGGATTTAGCATTTAATGGCTATATTTTGAATTATTTTGATTTTAAAAAATTTACTCTGTTATATATTTAAGACAATACTACATTTTCATTGTGTCAAAATCTTAATTTTTCAGTGCTGTCCCATGAAGAATGCATGCTTAAATTTTCAAAGAAATGTGATACTTTCATTGTAACTTGCATTTTTGATATTTATAATATATTCCCATATATATATATATATATTATATATATATTAAACAATAGGCTTGGCCTTAGGCATCACCCTTTTTATTTTTACATTTTTGTTCAAATTGACAGACAAAAAAAAAAATTTTAATTTTTTTTTTTTATTTTACTCAAATTCTCTCCCATTTTTCCGTTTGGTTTAATTATAAAATCCAAAATTCATCCGTAGTGTCAATCGACGTCTCAGATTTTGATCCATGGGTTTATCCTTTTCTTCATCCTTTATTCTATACTATATTTGTTTTCATCCAACTCTCTGTTGTCCTTTAAGCTAGTAATTGAATAATAAAAAAATTGAATGGTGAAACGCTTTTTTTCCAAATAGACGTTCCAAAGGAAATTGATAGGTTCTAGTTAATCATTTTTTTATTTCCTTTGTCGTTCCCACAAAATTAAGTTTCTGGATTCGGTTAAATCAAATTTCTATTTCGAGGTTAAAAATATTCATTTCCGTGGCGTAAAATTAACATGACCTTCTTTTTTAATGAAATTTTTCGTAAATTAAAATTTCATCTCATATTGCTTGAGACATTTTTTCAAAAATCTGGACAGCCTTGTGTTCAAAAAACAAAAAATAATGATTCAAAAAAAAGCAAATATGTAATAAAAAAAAATAAATAAAAACATTTTAAATGCAGTAAAATTTCCTCATTTTTTTTTAAATTATATAAATATTTGTTTTTTTATTTTTATATTTTTTTGCATTGAAGCAAAACCTGTTAACTCGGAATATTTCTTTTTTTTTTTTCATGTCAAATCAAGACTTGGATTAAAGAATAAATAGAATCCCTCATAACTCCTAATGTCATATCCAATCACGAAAATCTTTACATAATTTTGATTGTATTTTTGATTTTGGGCAAATATGTAAATCTCATTTTGAAATTTCTCTTTTTCAGGAAATTTTTAGTCCTAATTGCTTGTGGGGAGAAATTTTATTATTTTATTTTTTAAAAATGATTTATTTTAAAAAAAACATTAAAACATATTTCAAGTTTTTTAGTCATTTCCTAAGAAATTTTTTAAACAGACTTGTTGTTAATAAGTTCATTATAACTAATTTTTGAGTTTTTCAGATTAATTGTATGTTTCCAATATTGAATATTCTGCAGCGTTTATTCTGGTAAATTAGCAAAAAAACAAGGAAATAAAACAGGATTGGAAAATTGAAAAAAAAGCTAAAACAAATAGTTGTCATTTTTTCCCGTTGAAATTTTTGATTATTTCAGCAATGACGATTGCAATAAAGTTCATGAATTAAAAAGTGTCTTTCGTTTAAAATTTCAAAATATAAAGCAAATCACTGATACGGAAAAATACGGAAAAAGTTGACAATGACATTAAAGAGATCTCATCATTTTGCAAGAAATGTAAATTTTCGTTACATTATTTGTTTTGCATACTGATAAAATACAATTTTTAATTAAATTTTTTTTTTTGAATTTATTTTAAGCATTCCTAAAAATTTGTTTTATTTAAATTTTCATATATTTTTTTTTTTTTTTTTTAAGCGTTTCACCCCAAGCAAGGCGGGAAGCCACCATGACGCAAGGGGTTACAGAAAATTTGGAGCAAAATCATATAGGAGTGATAGAAGAAAGGATGAGAAGAAGAGTAGTGGATAGATCAAGGCAACTGGAGATGTCGACTGACATTACATTTGAATAGTTGGAGATTATAGCTCTCAGGGAAACTGGAATAGGAAAGGGAGTTCCACACGCGAGAGGTGCAAGACATGAAGCTATTGGAGTAGAAGAGACGGCTACATTTAGGAGTTTCGACAGTGAAAGGGTGAGAGCGGGATGCCAGCCTCGTAGGGCGCTTGAATTCATGAAGTCTGGGAACCAGCGAATGCAGCTCCTCGGAGCAATTGCCATGAAAGTATTTGTAAAAAAGACAGAGAGAGGCGACGGCGCATCTGTGAGAAAGTGACTGTAGACGAGATGCCAGATCAGGGCCAATTATATTGCATATCCGCCTCTGGAGCCTATCAAGAACCCCGAGGCAAACAGAAGGGGCTCCAGACCATATATGGCAGCAATACTCCATGCAAGGGCGAATTGTTGATTTGTAGATCTGAAGGATCGATTCCGGGGAGAAAAATTTCCTGGCGCGGCACAGGGAGCCAACTTTCCTTGTGGTGGACGAAGCAATTGACTCAATGTATTTGTTCCATCTCAGGTCAGCAGTCAACGTGAGACCGAGCAGCTGCAGAGACGTGCTCTCGAGAAGTTGAGCGTCAGACATTCTAATGGAGGGCAGGGAAGGATCTCCGTGATGATTAATTATTATTATTTTATATTTTATTTTTATTTATAATGATAACAATGTCCTCACAGCATTCTTTGTATTGACTTTAAATTTGTCTGTTCCTACCAATGACACCGACCTTTTAAATGCATTTCTATGGTTAGTTTGTGATGTAATAAACTTTGATATTCCTCATCACAGTATATATGATTGGCTAAAAATCCATAAATACAGACTGATGTCTACGCCCATGGCCCTACGCTCATTTATTTGCCTTTGCCTAAGCATATTGCCAGTCCAATACTTTTCTCAAAAAAATTGTTATCCATTACAGTATTAAAAACCACTTTGCTACTAACAAATATATCCCTTTCCGGGATATATCAGTTTTCTAATCTTACAGGCTATTATTCTTCCAAAAATTTTTGTATATTTAAATTAAATTGAAAAATTTTATTTGAGAAAAAAAAATGGAGCAATAACAATATTAAAAAATGGCATATGTAACTGAAAGGAGAAAAAAAGAACTTAAGATGTTAACAAGTTTTCAGGTTAAAAATAAAAAATAGATTTGAAGTCTGAAGCAGTGTATTTGAAAAATTCATTACCATCGCTTTAGAATCACAAAATAACTTTCCAAATAAAAAGAAACCATCATAAAACTTCCTGAGGACTCAAATCCATCTAAAATGGATTTCACATGTAACCATCAAAAGAAAAATGACACGATTTTAAAACATTCCATTTCTACTTCAAAATCCAATGTTTTCATTCCAAAAATGAGAATCAATTACTGGAAAAAAACGTAACAGTTTCTGAACTTTCTGAAATCATAAATTCTAAAAATTGATTGTATTAAAAGACATTTTATAAATTTAATTTAAAACTTGTACTGGCTGCTCGATTTTGAATGCCAAATGTTTCCTTTTAAATTGCTATTCTAATAATATTATTCTATTATCAAACGTTTTCTGTCTTTTCCATTATATAACAATTCATTATATTAAACATTTTTTAGATAATTGTTCTGAGTACTGGCTTCTCCATCAATATACATGTCAAATGTTTTTTTATATTCTTTTCATTCTATTGCAATTTTTCTTATTATTTTTCATTTAGGGGAATATTGTTAACCTTTTCCTTTTTTTTTTTAAGTAATATTTTAAATTATTTTTAAAATCAATGCGATAAAGCTACTAGTAATAAAGTTAAATTAAAACAAAATGGAATTGTACTTTTGATTTCAATTTTCAATGGGAACGATTGCAAAATGCTTTCTCCCCCCCTCACCAAATAATTTTATAAGCAAAAGATCACACACAAATATTAACTTGGATTTCTTCTCAATTAATAAAATACTGAAATCTCGGTTTCATTTTTGAATCAGTCCTGATCTGTCTTGTCTTGAATTCAAACATTATTTTCCGTCTTAATTAAATTCTTTTCTGTGTCAAATAATAAATTATAGTCTGTTAAACTTTTCAACATATTAATGTTATTTTATTGCCTTGAATATATTGTTTTTGCTTTATATTTTTTTTTTTGTTTTTTTTTTTAATTCTTTCCAAACTTTGTCAATTCTGTTTGTTGGACAGTTCTGTGATTTATTTATCATTTAAAAATGGCCACTCTGCAGTAAATTTAATTTTTTTGTGTTTATTTCTATTTTAATATAAAAGGTCTGCATTAAACATTAAAGTCTTAAAAAAGCTAAAATGAGTTAGAATTGATTAAAATACAAAGACTGAAGATTTTTTCAAATAAGAGACTATGTGTAGCTGAGTAATTTTTTCTTCCAAAAAATATCTTCCTGATCTTAAAATATTTCAAGTTGTGTAAATGTTGATTCCAATCTAATATTGATTGACTGAAAATATTCTACCATTTTAGACAGAACCAAACAAACTGCATGTCTGAAATTTCTTCTCTAGTCAATAAAACAGGCCAGTTCTCGGTTTCATCATTGACTCAATCCTGAAAATTTCTTGTCTTGAAGTCAGAACGCTTATCTTCCAGTCAAGACTTGGTCTTATGTTCAATCATATCTCTTAGTTTTATGAACCTTTCGCCATACTGTTGTTTTGTTTTGCATATATTATAACTTGCTTTATATATTATTTTTACTCTGTTCTTTTCTTATTTATTACTGTTGTTCCGACATTTATTTAAATCAAACCATTGACTATTACACTTTTCATTTAAACCGAGACAAAATTTATTGAGGATAAAGGACAATAAAAGAACAGGTTTCAAGGGATGATATTTAAATAAATTGACAATGCATTTAAATATCTGATGATCGTATTGACAAATATCATATGTTAGAAGCTGGAAGAGTTGTTCCAACATATAATAGATGCGAAAATTCAAATAATTAAAATATATCCAATAGGGTTTAAAATTTACATTATTCGGACTATTGTCCTCATCTTTGTTTTAAATATTTATCACAACGTTTCCCAGCCGTTGTTTTCCCCTAAAAATTCTTCAGGTGGTTGGAATGTCTAACTGAATAATATTTCGCCTTGGGGTAACTATTCTAGTTCCATTCCAATTTTGGATGTCAGTTAAAGTTATCTCCTGTTAATTCCCCTTTCTTTTAGTAATGTCCTGGATTAACCTGATACTTTATCCACTGTGCCATGTTAACTTGAGGCCGGAGTGTTAACCCTTTAAATATTCTCAATGGTACATAAAACAAAGATTTTGGATAATAGTTTTAATAATGTGTTAATGTATAAATGACCTCATCTCAGAAATGAAAGACCAGATACTAAAATTAATATGAACGTTGTAATAAATATGGCTACAAAATTTAATTTTTATAGTCCGAATAATGTAAATAGTGTAAGATAATACCTCATCTCCCAAAATATAGAAAGAAACTGAAAATGAAAAACATTGTAATAAATATGGCGACAAAGATGAGGACAATAGTCCGAATAATGTAAATAGTGTACATAATATCTCATTTCAAAAAATTTATACAGATACTGAAGGGCCGGAACATTGTTTAAATATGGCGATTGTTAATTTGAACAATGGTCCGAATAATGTAAATATTTCTTACAAATACCTCATCTCAGAAATATAGACAGATACTTACGGTTTTTAATAGTAAAATGATGAAACTAAATGTTAATCTATTTAATGTGCTTGAATTTGTTAAGTCAGATATCAAAGAAGAATTCTCATCAGATAAAATAAACATGAAAATATTTATAGAAAAGACAAAATTTAATCCACGTTAAGACAACCCGGAAAAAATTGAAGCCGAGATGCCAGGTTAGCATCAATAATATTACAGATTTTTCTTTGGATTTTGTCAAGAATCTCTAAAAACATAACATAAGCAAAAAATCAGGTAACAATATTCAATGCAAAAAATAATAAAACAAGACTTATAAATTCAAGACAGATTTGGGTGAAAAAACCGTCTTGACATTAACAGAAAAACCAACTTTCTTAGCAGTTAAATTAGCAAATGATATATATCATTGTTGCAATTCATGTCAAGGGAAAAAGTTACACACCAAGAAGGCAAATTAAGTCATTCTCCTGGAGGTTAGCATTAGCCATTCTGACAGAAGGCTCCAAAAGTTCTCAATTCCTACATATGTTTTTGTTTTATTTATGCGTTTGTTTTAGATATAAATCCATAAAGTGTTCTAGTTCCACGTGCCATGTTTAATAGATGTCAGTTATCAGTTATCTCCTGCTAATTTCCCTCTGAAAGTTCCCCACTGCCTTAACCGGGTATTGAACTCAGCTCTTTGGGTCCTGTCAATGGATCTAACCAACGCCTTTTTATATATACCGTACCATGTGTCCTTATAGGAAAATTAGAACAGTCTACCCCTCAGTGAGCAAAAAATTTTTTCAAGAAAACATTCCAACCACCTGAAGAAGGCAGCGTACAACGTCCGAAACGTTGTAATAAATATTGTACAAAGCTTTTAAATAGTCCATAAAAATGAAAATAATGTACATAATTTGACCTTTTATCTTATAAATATACAATATATTGAATAAATTAGTTTGATTATTTATACAATGTAACCCGGATATAAGAGTTTGTCGGGACCGGAGAAAATCTTATATCGGGGTTTCTCTTATATCAAGTTTTGGTCTATTTATATATATATTAACACAGACTCAATTTGGGACCAGAGAAAATCTTGATATAATTTAATTTCTCTTATATCTTTTCTTTATATCCGGGTTACATTGTAATTGTAAAATCGCCTACAATATGAGTGAAGGTAAAAAAAATTCTAAAAAATAAATTGTCATCCATATTGAAAATTCCCTTGAAACGATCTTTCTTCATGTTAACTTCGTCATGCTGTCATTATTGATCACATCCAGTGATTTGCATTGAAAGTCATGGTGCATGCTCGCCATCTTCTCGTTAATTTTATTCGTTCCTTTTAAATTTTGGAATTCGAACTAAATTTAGAAAAAAAAAAAAAGAATTTTATTTAAAGTATTTCTTCCCCCCCCCACCCGCATCTCTTCTATTTCCTGCGTTGCATTTTAACTCCAGGAGATGTCTTTATTGAAGTCAGTCATTGATTGTAAAAAAGAATTTCTGAATTCAAAAGATTTTATGGCTCAAACTGCAGTAGAAATAAATCCCTAACCCCACCTGAAGGTAGAATAAATTCCAAAACTTACCTGAGTGCAGAATAAATTCCAACTCACATCTGAGTGCGGAATACATTCCTACCTCTCACCTGTTTGTACAGGGTTGTCCGAAAGTCTTTTCACCTCTATTGAATATAATTTTCGATTTCAGATGACTGATTCAGTTTGGAAGAAAGGTAATCGATGACAAGACTTTCGGACCATACTGACGAATAAATTACTTCACAACTGTGCGGAATAAATTCAAAATCTCAACTGAGTGCGAAATAAAATCAAGTACGGAATAAATAAAATAAAATTAAGAAAACAGCAGATATATGAAATGCATTAAATCCGATAAGTATTTGATATATTTTTTGTTTATACGCTATTTTTTATTTAAGTAAATGCTCTTTTTTTTAATTTTTTTTTTTAAATTAAACAATGTTAATTACATTTACCGACCTGAATTTTCGAGAAACTTCTTAGAAAATGTGCGTTCTCCGACAGGAATCGAACCCGTAACCCAAATGGGAAACGTAAATGCCATTTGATCTGACGTGCTGTTAGCCATTCAGCCACATAGAAGCAAAGTCCAAATGACTGTTTATAAACACACACCTTCGAGGATTTTTCTCGATCGATCATATCTGCTCATGCAACATATCTTAACGTAAACAATGAAAACATATTATGAAATGGATTATGGCCGACAATTATTAAATATATTTTCTGCTTATACGTTATTTTTATAGATATAATTTATGCTCTTTTTTATTTTTTATTTTTAATTAAACAGTATTAATTACATTTACCGACCTGAATGTTCGAGAAATGTCGTAGAAAATATACGCTCTCCGACAGGAAGCGAACCTGTAACCCTAATGGGAACCGTTATATAGCCTGACGTGGTTTTACCATTCAGCCACAGAGAAGCATCTTGGCTAGCAAAGACCGAGTTGCTGTTTATAAACACACACCAGTATCAGTAAATGTAATTAATACTGTTTAATTAAAAAACAGAACATTTACTTAAATAAATTATATCTATAAGAATAATTTAAAAACATAATATATATATATATATATATATATATATATATATATATACATAATATATATATATATATATATATATATATATATATATATATATATATATATTAGTCAATATGCGCCATGCATGATACACGCTTAGGCCATCATGTATTTTTTCATACATGACTGACGAGGCAGATATTTTCCCGCAGTAGGTTGCCATTTCTCTCTGTGGTAGACCAGTTGCCATCCACGGCTATAGAACCCGGTCTGTCCTGCTATTTAGCCATAGCTGGGGCGGGGGGTATTAGCATTACGCCACCGTGCATCCTAGATAGATAGATAGATAGATGTTATTTATTATAATTTTTTCATATAAACAAAAACATTTTACTCACTACAAAGATGCAACTTTGTTTCAGTGCATTTAAAATTGCCCTTCGACTGTTGAGAACCAGAATGGTTATGAACAATTCTGTTTGTAAACAAGCCGTATGTGAAACGTCACACCTTCTTTGCATTTGATTAAAAAAAAATAAAAAATACATAAAGGCAAAAATGTGACGTTGTGAAACAATTGTGGTTGTTGATAGCAGTTTGGGGAAGAATGGTTGAGGTGTTAAAGTAATGGCTAGATCAGAAAAATTTCTTTTCGCCATCAACGGTCAAGGGTTTAGGCACACATTTATGAAATGGATTCGACTCGAATTCGAACTCGGCACTCCGATTCCTCAATCCAAGCCGCTACCCATCACTCCCCCGATATATTGAAGTTATATATATATATATGTGTGTGAACATATCTTCAACACTTAGAGGCGACAGTCTATTTTCGATTGCTATATGCAATCGTCGTTGTCCCCGACGATTGCATCTATGCATCCTTTACTATTTCACATTCACGCTCTATCTCTGATATTGAGCACTTTATCCCATAAATATAAATATAAGCACACCTTAAGACTATATTTCTTCATATATATATATATATATATATGTACATATATATATTTACACAAACAACATGTATATATATATATATATATATATATATATATATATATATATATATATTGGAGGAAGATGGTGGAGGTATATATACCGTATCATATATATATATATATATATATATATATATATATATATATATATATATATATGTAAGTTAAAGACCAAACGCAGATCAAAAATACAAAAATATATCAATCTAAGAAGTTTCAAACAAGTTTAAAGCTTCGTCAGAGATTGAGAGCAAAAAGACAAAAGACAGAACTTTAGTATTTTCTATTTTGTCTGGGTCGATTCTTATTATTCAGTCACGCATCACATGCATTAAAACCGTAGATAATTCTATGTGTAAGTTTGTAAAAATTCTGCTCTGAA
Organism: Acanthosepion pharaonis; assembly: GCA_903632075.3. Classification (NCBI taxonomy): domain Eukaryota; kingdom Metazoa; phylum Mollusca; class Cephalopoda; order Sepiida; family Sepiidae; genus Acanthosepion; species Acanthosepion pharaonis. The sequence goes on along the minus strand of CAHIKZ030001926.1, from coordinate 189,475 downwards.
GAAGAGAGGATGACTTGTATTCGTAAATATGTATGTGTGTCTGTCTAGTAGGAGTGATTCTAATGTCTTCGCTTTTGTGCGGTCACTCGGTGCAGTGGGGTGGCGTTTCTCTTTAATCTGGGACTGTTTTTTTTATGCACGTAGTCTTAGTATTAGATAGATGTAAGTTAGAGTCTTTAAGAATGGATTCCAAGAATAATGGCGATGTAATGTAATCTTTTAGGCATGTATCTATAGTTAATAATAATGTTATTATTAAGCTCTCACAGGCGGGATGTGGCGAATCTCTCACTGCTCTATCGCTACCACCATGGAAATTGCTCGGACGAACTACATTCCTTGGTTCCGCCATGTTTAATCTTCACGGCTAGAACCCGCCATGCCACTTACATAGTAGCAAAGCAGCCACATTCCCTCCGTATTTCATTGGTGAGAAGTTCCACTCTATCAGCCTCTTTTCGCGAACCACCACCCTGTGCAACAGACTCCCAAAAGGATGTTTTTCCTCGATCACTATAATCTTAACCTGTTCAACTCTAGTGTTAACCGTTACCTTCTCCTCTTATCCTTATAAACTATCCCTTAACGTAACGCTCTATCTCGAGTGGCCCCGGGCCTTGTACCGAGTGAACATTACTGAAAAAAAGAAAACGCTTTCAAAGAATTTTCTCCTTAAAGAATTATGTTCTTTTTTTTTAATTAGGGTGACATTAGTAAAATCAAAGTTATCTCCAACGTCCTTCCTATGCAATACGAGACAGTTAGATCGTTTCTCCAATCGCAAATCTCTCTTGTATTCGTAAATGCGGCTAAGGTATTTACACGGATTTCTTTTTCAGTCCTTATCTCCATCTTTCTTTCCATTAAGGATAATGGAAAAATATTTTTTTAAAGTCATTCAAATCAGTTGAATGAGTTTTTTTTTTTAATAACTGCTTGATATATATTTTTTAAACGACTTGTATAATTTTTCCGTATTTAGTTTTCAAATACGACAATTTTGATTACTCGCTATTTTCAACAGTTTTATTCATTTTCCGTCCCCTTTTATCATGTTATTTTTTTTTAATTTCATTAAAATGTTTTATAATATTACACGTAAAGATACTTTACGATTTTCTTAACTCACTTAATGAATAAAGTGACATTTTACCGACATTGAAAGCGGGATGTACGACTTTTAAAATTCATTGATTGATACAATAAATGGTTATTTTTAACATCAGGTAACCAGTTTTTATAGCAACATTCATATTCTATCGCTAATATTTAAAGTTATCAAGGTTAAATTATATTTTTTTTCTTTGCTATTTTTTAAAATTTTTGCTTTTACATGTTTATTTTAAGCTGTTGAAGTTGTCTACCCCCCGCCCGTGAGGAGGGGGTATTTGTCAATTCGATTTTTTAAATCATGATTAATGGTATATATGTTCTGTTTCTTGTGAAGAATTAATAATGTAAAATAAAGAGGTCTTTTTTTTTTTGGCTCTTGCAGGCGGATTTTTATTTATAAAAATAAATAAAGGGCGCCATTATTGTTAAGCTGAAGTAAAAATAATTAAAATCGCATTAATTAAGAGCTTCTTAATTTATTTTCTGAAAAATTGCACCAGAATAAACCAAATGTCGGCGGTTTTTGATTTTTGAGCAGAGAATGTGCAGATTCAGTTGTGTCAATAAACAATGAAGAAGGAAAAACTACTCTCTTCCCCACTCTCTCTCTTTCTCTGTTCCCCTCTCCTACATTCTCTCTTTCCCTCTCCCACTTTCTCTCTTCCCCATTCACTATATTTCCCTCTTACTTTCTCTTCCCTCTCACTCATTTTTCTCCCTCACTCTTTATCTTACTCACTTCCCGCATCATTCTCATTTACCCCTCTCTCTCTCTTACACTCTCTCTTTTTCTATCTTCCACCCCTCTCTTTCTCTCTTGCATCTTTCTCTCTGCCCTAATCTCTCCCTTTCTCTTTCTGTCTTCCCCTTATCCCTCTCCTTTCTACCCTCTTTTAACCTTCTCTCTCTCTCTTACTCTCTTCCTCACTTTTCCTCTTTCTGTCTTTAACTTCTCTCTTTCTTTCTTCCCCTCACTTTCTCTCTTCCACGTACTTCTTTCCCCCATTTCTCTCTCCCCCACTCTCTCTCTTTCTCTTCCCCATCTCTCTCTTTCTCTGTTCCCCTCTCCCACATTCTCTCTTTCCCTCTCCCACTTTCTCTCTTCCCCATTCACTATATTTCCCTCTTTCTTTCTCTTCCCTCTCACACTTTTTTCTCCCTCACTCTTTATCTTTCTCACTTCCCACATGATTCTCATTTTCCCCTCTCTCTCTCTCTCTTTCCTCTCTCTCTCTCTTTATCTCTTACACTCTCTCTTTCTATCTTCCATTCTCTAATTCTCCACTGTTTCATTCTCTCTAAAATTAATCCCTTCAAAATTCTCTTTTCCCCTTCCCTCTCTTTTCAAAGATTTTAAGTTCTCTCACTTTCTCACTTTTCCTCTTTCTATCTATAACCTCTCTCTTTTTTTTCTTCCCTCTTTCTATTTTCTTCTCTTCCATGTGGATCCTTCCCCTACCTCTCTCTTCCCCATCCATCCAAATCTCTTCTTCTGTCTCTCTTTCTCTATCCCTATTTGGTACATGAATATAATAAAGTACTAAATTGCTGACAAGGTATCCTCAATTTTATGAACTTGAAATGGTTAGATGTAACCGTAAGTTCTATGATTTTCGTCTTCAACTTCTCTAAATTCTCGCTTGTTTTTCTCTCTTCTGGTTTCAAGTCAAAATTGATCTTCAAAATTTAAATGCAATTTCATATATAAAATTTGAATTCCATTCTTTTTATTTTCCATTTTTCAGATTCTTTCCAAATTCGGTAACTATTTTATAAAGCGGCTTAGTGGCTTTATCACCTTGCTTGAGGTGAAATGATACTTTTATGACTTGTTCGGGCCTCTTTTTCATTTTCAGATTAGTCGCAAACGTCATACCTTTATATAATTTAATAATACCTGTACAAAAATAAAAAACTGAAATTTGATTTTTTTCTATTTTTAATACATCCCAGCAGTATATAACGATCGACAGTAATAAAAAGATCCAAATTGACTGGGAAAATTAAAGCTTGTTTTTGGTGAAAATTTCATCCCAATTCTTCTTCAAAACATTGGAAGAAGAGTCCTTTTACAAATGTCTGCCTCTGTTTTGTTCTTTTTTTAGATTTATTGCATAATTCTCACCTTTATCCATGGGCCTCACCTATACGGAAATGAAGACTGAAATCTGAATTAGTTATTTTTTTTTTTTTATAAAAGTTATTTCGAAAAGTTGCCACAACAAAAATGTTCTTTATTGGCGAAACTTTAAACTTTTAAAACGACTCTCGTATATTTACGTTCATAAATTGACTATTTTGCGACAGATAACGCGACTGAGTCGTTGGTAATAAATAAGAATTAAGAAGAGAGCACATAACGATCGACATTGCATTAAAAAGATCAAAGTTAAATAGGAATCTTTTTATTTTGTAATATCTCTTATATTTCAATAAACTTCATGTTTATAAATTGCCACATTTTCCGTCATCTGTTAAAACATTTTTCACATATTTAAGCGTAGGAACTTTTGTTTATTTTGACATACCAATTTGTAGTCCGTGTCTGGTGTTCTTTCTCTTGTTGACAAACAGATTCTGTCTTAAATTTTACAAAAACAAAAAAGAAATTAATATTTCTTTTTTTAATACATTTTAAAATACACAGATCAATATGGTCGAAAGTCAATATCTGTGTTGTCCCTTTTGAAGGTTGAATTCCGCAGTCGATTTCTCTTTTTATTGGCATTGGAAGAAGAAAAAAATAAATATTTGCATCAGGTCCTATATTCCATTATTTCCTTGGGTTTCAATATATCTTTCGTTTCTAGATAATTTATACTGTTCCAGGGCCTCTGTTTTGTTCTTTTTTATATTTGTTTTACACCTCTCACCTGTGGATGGGCCTCACCTGTAAAAAATAATGAATCTGAATTAGTTTTTTTATATTTTAACAAATTATATATATATTGTCATAAACAAAAACGTTCTTTCTGGGTTTCTTACAACTTTTAATAACGAGCTCTAAATATTTAAGTCATAACGTGATTATCTTGCGATTTTCTCTAACGCTTCTGAGTCGTTATTAATAAACAGAGAATTAAAAAAAAAGTACATAACGGTAGAGTTGCATTAAAAAATCAAAGTCCTGAATATTTGAATCAAGATTATCTTTTTATAAAAAAAATCTCTCGCTATTTCAATGCAACTTCGGATTTCTTTAGTACATTTTTGATCATCTGTTAAAACATTTTTCAATATTTTCTATCTGTACGTGTTTTAATTTCCATATTGGTTTAATGTTATCTCTTTAAAATACATTTGCTATTGAAATCACAGTAAAAGCATTTGGTGCTAAAAATCTAAACTTATATTTAAATGGGCCATCGTCATTGTATGAAGTGAGCCATCCGAATGGACTGAAGTGAGCCATTCTAATGGTATGGTGACAGCCATATCCTCATAGTAATCTTCATAAATTGTATAAATAGAAACCATCCTCATAGCATGAAAGGAGACATTATAATGGAATGAAATAAACTATCGGAATTATATGGAGCGGTCAATCCGATTGGTATAATGTGAGTCATTGATTGATAGATTGTTTTTTATGGGTTATCCACCCTTTATAGGTTAATTAAAGCCGAAACATATTTCTGCATTATAAGAATAATTCTTTTGATTTATTAGAGTGAATATTGCATTAACAATGATTTTCCAGATACAAGTCTTACAATTGATATCTATTAGCTTTGAGGGAAGGACAAACATAAAATTTCCCCGAAATTTTTTTGTAATGTTCTTCCTGGTATCAATGGTAACCATTCTCATTGCATGAAAGGAAACATTATAATGGAATTAACTGAACAATCCGAATGGTATGAAGCGGTCAATCCTCATTGCTTCATGTGAACCATCCTAATGGTATGAAGTGAGCCATCCTAATGGTATAAATAGAACCATCCTCGTGACATCTAAAATATATAATTTTAATGAAACAAATGAGGTCCAAATGGTTTAAAGAAATTGCATCCTCAAATGAAATGACAGTGAGCCTTTCTAAAATTTTTGTATGTTAATTGTTCCTAATGGTATTAATAAAACCATCTTTATGGTATGAAGAAAAAACATTCTAGTGATATGAAATGAGCCATCCGAGGTGTTTAAAGCGGGTTGTCCTCATGGTATGATGTGAGCCATCCTAATGGTAAAAATAAAACCACCTTCATGGTATGAAAGAAGACATTCTAATTATATGAAATGAGCTATCCAAATATTAAATAAACCGTTGATCCTCATAAATGGATAGTGAGCCATTCTAATGGTATAAGGTCCAAACATCCTCATGGCACGAAATGACAACTAATCGACAGTCGAGACAATAGTGTCTGGGCGTGAAAAAAATCTGATGCAATCATCATACACTCTGAAAATAGATTCATATTACTGCACAAATCTTGCAAATGACGTAATTGACCCTATTATTTTTTAATAGAAATCGATTACACCCTGTCACTCCAGTGGGTCTAAAACTGACCGTATGGTGAAAGAAAGGAAACTAAAGCGGTTGTTTCAATTAATTTGCATATGGGTGTATGATCCTTAAAGCAATATTCTTCAGTTTATTCTGGTTGTTCCTTAGTTAGTTAGTAGTTAGTACCTTAGATAGTTAGTTAGGGCCTTCGTCACACCCTGTTAGTACCACATAAATAATAGATTATTCTGTTTTGATTACAAAGAAAGAGGGGAAATATCATATCAGAAATGCTGTGGCACAAAAAAAAAGAAAAGAAAAGGAAGATAGAGGAAGTGATAATGCTCTCTTGCTTGTAATGTCTGCTTCTCTAAATATTAGTTGATTTATTTAACGGCATATCAACTCCTTATGGGTCATTTAATGCCGAAATGTAATTTTCTTGTGAGCTTTGAAGTAATAAAAATATATGTTATTCTGCTTTCACAATTGAATACATGGTAGATAATACTCAGCTTTTGGGCATATATACATGTTTGTGTGGACATAATTACTAGAGACGGTGATATGTATGCTTTATGTTGTAGTTTTTTTGAAGTTATATATCAGAATAGAGTTTCATTTAAAAAATAAAATAAAGGATATCACAAGGATTAATGTCATGAAAAAGTTCTTTCATGTTGGTTGTTTCGTTGGTTGATTTTGTTTAGCGGCATATCGACACCTCTATGGGTTATTTAATAGCGAAATTTGAATATAATTCTATGGCTTAAATATGTTTTGAACGTAATAGTATATAAATTTTCTCCCTCCGCCTTTAAATTATATTGTTGTTTTTTTTTAACTGGCAATATTGTTGATCATTTTATATAAAAATGTATAGCTGGAATTTTTACTAATAAAATGTATTTTTATACATCCATACTTGGCTGACGGGTCACGTAATTTAATAACCATGTATTTGTCAGTCGTTTTTAATGAAACTTATATAAAAGAGGAATTGTTGCTCAAATTTTCAATTATTAAATTACATTAACCGGCAACAATGTAAAAAAAATAACACTTTCAACATTCAAAATTTTTAAAAATCAGTCGTTTTTAATGAAACTTTATATATATATATATATATATATATATATATATATATATATATATATATACATTATAAGAAAAATACATCAAAAAAAGTTTGAAAAAAAATCTGAATATGCAATTATGTAGTATTAATGTTAAATAAAGTCGACGTCGGACGTTTCGGTCTATTTAAGACCATCTTCATGGACATTTTCATTTAAACATAATTAACATTAGAACTTATAAAAATTTAACACAAAAGTCGATGGACATAAGAGCCCAACTAATCCAAACAGATAACTGAAATTTTTTAATACATAATTATAATTATATAT
>CAHIKZ030001926.1:167500-180000 GCA_903632075.3 Acanthosepion pharaonis | reverse complement strand
GTTTCTTATCAACTCAAGAATATCCGTTGTAAAAAAAAAAAAAATTTAACATTTATTTCTTTATATTTTTTTGTTTTAGTTTTCTCCTCCTTAATTTTTTTTAAAAAATTGTTTTAGAAAATTTTAGAATTATATTTATATGCATACTGGGCAAACCCCTTGCATTCAACATCTCCCTTTTCTTCGTATTTTTTGCATATCCGATAAAAAAATATTGGTTTTATTAATATTAATCTCTCTTCTCAACGATCATTTTACCAAAATATTTGTATCATTATGTTCTTTTCTCGCAAAGACAGCGTTTCCCATTTCTATTTTTTTTTTTTGACGATGAAATTTTCTCGTATTTTTTTAACGAGTTTTTTTTTTCATTCCTAAAGAACAAACACCATTTTTTCTTGTTGAAATAATGACCTTCGTTTTCAATAAATATATAAACTTTTAAAATTTTCTTTCATTGTATTGTTTATTTTCCCTTTCAACATGCCAATTAAAGCAGTCTCTTATTCCCAGTAAAATTTCTGACATCCAAATTTTTATTTCTACTAAAATTGTAAAAATTAACAAATATATAATTATAAAAAAAAAAAAGAAAAAAGCTCCATTTAAAATTCAAAAAGGCCCCTAAAATTTTTTTTCGGACAGAAAATTTATCCAATATTGTTTAAAATAATATCAAAACATTGATTTTGTTCCATATAGGATCCTGTAACTAATCAAAATAATTTTTTTATCCATTTATCAATTTTCAGGAGATAAGATAATCGATAAACTTTTTAAAAAATTCAATCAAAAAATATTTAAGTTTTTAAAGAAATTCAAATCAAATTATTAATTTTAAAACATATTTTTAAAAATCTTTTGAATAAAGTTTTTATAATTTAAAAAAAATTTACTGATAATTTTTAGAACAAGAAGAATCAATGAAATTCTTTTTTTACATTCAACCAACAATTTTTATAAAAAACTAAATGCAATTTTACATTAAAAAAAAAAATTTTAAAAACATTCGGATATAAATTAATAAAAAATAAAAAAATTTATTTTAAAAAATTGCAAAAAAAATTAAAAAAAAAGAATAAAAAAAAATTAATGTTTATTTAATTAAAATTTTTTTCTTAAATTTATTTCTTATATTTATCATATAATATATATTTATTTGAAAGACAATAATTATTCACTTTTAAATTAAAATAAAAAATATCGTGATTAAGTATTTTAATTTTATATATAAATGATGTGGATTTTACATATCAAAATAAATGTATTTAAACTAAAAAAATTTATTTTTTATATATTATTTATTTTTTTAAAAAATGTCAAATAATATTAGGAAGCTCCATAAAAAATAAATCTTCTTTAATATCTTGAAGAAAACTTCAAATATAAAAATTCTCATATATTTAAATTTAAAAATTTTAATAATTTAGATTTTAAAATAGAATTTTTTCTATCAAACAGATTTGTTTGAAAACAAAGTAATTCAGTTTATTTTAAAAAAAGATGTGATATTTTTTTGAAACTTTGACAAATAGAACAGTGAAAATTTATTTTTGAAAAGTAACTTGATGGACAGATTATTGATTATATTGACTCAATAAAATAATGTATCTGATTTTGTAGTCATTTATTTTTTTTTTTTAAAATTGCTTGTAACAATATTTAGTGTTTTGGTAACATTCATATTTCAACTTTACTAACATTTTATTTAAAAATTTTGCCCACCCTGGGGTTAAATATAAAAAAAAAAGGTTTGACAATTTAAATTAAAATTTTCTGAAAGAATTTCTATACAATCTTATTAAGTATCCTTATTGGGCGAATTTTAGTAAACCCGATCCATTTCAAAGAGGCACTGAATATACGAAGCCCAGTTTGACATGGTCTTATATTATGTATATCACAATCAAATTATTTTATTTTATTTAATTAATTAATTTATTATTAATAGCAGTCGTATTTTATTTTTTTGATTTCTATTGTGACAATAGAATTGAGACAAATTGTCTCACTTCTTTCCGGGTCTGAACCAGAGGCCTGAAGACATGACATTTTCCACTGTGGATTTAAAGCCCTTCGTAAAATTGGAAAGTATAAATTTTTATTTTTAACCCTTTCAGCCTTGCATTCTGGAATAATTTTTGACCGTTCTGCCTGAGCTATGAGTGAAAATTCACAAATAATTGCTATTTAATGTTTCACAGCAATATAAAATATATATTTTATTTCCTTTACCCACCGTTCAACCGGTGGCTGGGCATTACGTCATTTTTCTCTACCACCGTTCAACCGGTGGCTGGGCATTATGTAATTTTTCTCGACCACTGTTTCAACCGGTGGCTGGGCATTACGTCATTTTCTCTACCACCGTTCAACCGGTTTCTGGCTGGGCATAACGTCATTTAAGACCATAAATTCAACCGGTGGCTGGAATGATACGTCATTTTTCTCTTCCATTTTTCAACCGTATGCTATTAACATTACGTCATTTTTTTCTATCACCGGTTTTAAATATAATTTCAAATGAGATCGATTTTCAAAGAAGACATATGCTACCAGGAATTCCTTTAATGACTAATCAATTGGAATCTTTGTCCAATCAATCAATTAAGGTTTCCAACTACAACTGGAGTTTAGAAATATCCTCAAAGATACTTATTATTATTTTTATTGTTATTATTATTATTTTGTATTATTATTAGTATTAGTATTATTAATTATGTTGTTTCCTTTTGTATCCTGTAGAGCCGGGTTCAAACTATGGTCCTTAGGCCCTATAGGAGAATTGTCATTTAACTGATAGCATATTTTTTAGTATATGGGATGTTCCTAGTAAGGGCGATCTTCTGGGCAACTTGTATGTTGATGTTACCTGGGACACTTTTAGTAAAAGTATCCATTTCTTTTCTCACGAGGCCCAGTGATCCGATTACTATTGGTACAGTTTCAGTCTTCGTTCCCCGCATCCTATTAATCTCGATCTCCAGGTCCTTGTATTTGGACAATTTCTCAATAATTTTCGTGAAGATGTTACTCTCAGATGGTACTGCCATGTCAATAAGCATACACTTCCTGAATTTCTTATCTTTTATGATAATATCAGGTCTGTTGGCTTTTATTTCCTTGTCAGTTTGAATTGGCATGTCCCAGGGGATAGTTACATCGTTATTTTCGATAACTGTGTCTGGTTGGTCCTCATACCATCTCTCAGTGGTTTCGATTTTGTGCTTCTTGCACATCTTCTGGTGCATATATGTCGCTACCTTGTTATGTCTGTAGGTATATTCATTTTTTGCTAGTTCCGGACATCTTGAGATAATATGGTCGACAGTTTCACCACATTTTCCGCAGATCCTGCATTTCGGATTAATTCCATCCTTGATTATGTGACAGTGATAGGATCTGGTTGCGAGATTTTGGTCCTGAGCTGCAATAATTAGGCCTTGTGTCTCGGCTTTTAGCCCGGTGCTACTCAGCCACTGATGTGTTTTCTGTTTGTCCACATATGCTTCTTTCGTTCTTTTTGGGTATTTGCCATGCAACACCTTGTCTTCCCAAGTTTTTTTTTTTTTTTTTTTTTTTTTTTTTTGTAATTTTATTTGGCCAAGTTTTTTTGCATTCTGTTTTACTCGCTTGGTGTAGATGATATTCGATTCGTCTTTTGCTAGTAGAGTTTCAGGCATATTAATCTCTTTCTTAAAGAGTATTTTATTTCCTTTCATTTCTGGTGTTTACTCATTTTTTCCGGGTCCCAACCAAACACCTAAGGTTAGAAATGGCATCATTTTCATTTTTTTTCTTTGAAATTTTTGATAACAAAAACTAAGATCACACACATTTTGCATAAATAAAACCCTTCGTAAAGTGTGGGCTATACTCGTGAGTACAATTTTTGTATTTCTTTAAACCCTTCAATGAGTATAACGGAACCTTTTCCGATCAATCCGAGTGCTCCAACTACAATTGGAATTGTTGATGTCCTCATGGACCACATTTTTAAGATTTCGATTTAAAGGTCCTTTTATTTTGATAGTTTTTGAAGATCTCCAAAGATACATTACAAACTTCAGGGACTGCAATGTCAATAAGATAGCATATTATGTTTTTGTGGTCTTTTATCGCGATGTTTGGGCCATTAGCATTGTTTCTTCTGTCTGTGTGTCTTGTAAAGTCCCATAAAATGGTTACAGTCCTATTTCCATAACCAGGTCTGAGGGATGTTCATACAAATTTATTGCAGTTTCCTTTCCGTAAAAGTTACAGATTTTCCAATGCAGATATTGGCCCACTCTGTCATGCCGGGTTTTATATTGTGCATGTCAATACCATGCAACCTGATACAAGATGGCCAATTTTTTTCTGGATATTTATCACGGAATCTGCATTTTTTTTAAAAATATGTATGTCTGCATGGTAATTTATTATAGCTTGAAAGCATTGGGCCTGTGCATTTGAATAAAACTTTCGGCTTCAGCTTTTAACCCTGCAAACCGATAACTGATGGGCACGGGTTTGTCTTTATCAGCTTGTTTTGGTATGGGTAGAAAAAATTGACCATGAATTAATCTTGTCATTGTGTCTATATCTGGTCCATTGTATTTTGATTTTGCTTTAAAACATAAGGTTTTTTTGCCGCTTCGTTAAATGTAAATGTTTTATTGTTGGAATATTTTTTATTACTTCAAGGCAAAATTCTTCTTCTTAAAATTCTTCTTCTTCTTCTTCCCCTTGTTTCTTCTTCTTCTTTTTTTCTTCTTCTTCTTTTTTTTTTCTTCTTTCTTCTTCTTCTTCTTTATTCCTTCTTCTTCTTCTTTTTCTTCTTTTCTTTTTCTTTCTTCTTCTTCTTTTTCTTCTTCTTTCTTCTTCTTCTTCTTCTTCTTCTTTTTTTTTCTTCTTCTTCTTCTTCTTCTTTTAATTTCCTTCTTCTTTTTCTTCTTCTTTTTCTTCTTCTTCTTCTTCTTCTTCTTCTTCTTCTTCCATCTTTCTTCTTCTTCTTCTTTTCTTCTTCCTATTTCTTCTTTCTTCTTCTTTTCTTCTTCTTCTTTTCTTCTTCTTTTCTTCTTCTTTTCTTCTTCTTCCTTCTTCTTTCTTCTTCTTTTTCTTCTTCTTCTTTTTTCTTCTTCTTCTTCTTCTTCTTCTTCTTCCTTCTTCTTCTTCTTTCTTCTTCTTCTTCTTCTTCTTCTTTGTTCTTCTTCTTCTTCTTCTTCTTTCTTCTTCTTCTTCTTCTTCTTCCTCTTCTTCTTCTTAAACAAACAGACAAATCTTTCTTCTTCTTCTTCTTCTTCTTTTCTTCTTCTTCTTCTTCCTTCTTCTTCTTCTTCTTCTTCTTCTTTTGAAATCTTCTTTCTTCTTCTTTAAATTTAGATCTTTATTCTTCTTCTTCTTTTTCTTCTTCTTCTTCTTCTTCTTATTATTATTATTATATTGCTGTCGCACATTGACGGAAAATATATTCCTGAGGCATGGAGTCAACAAATCCTCCCAGAATAAACGATGACAGTTTCCTAAAATCTTGGTCTCAATTCCAATTCTCTTTAAGCGCTTTTTTTCAGTTTTCTGGTTGATGTTCGAAGCGCACCCATTACTACAGGAATTTTATTATTATTATTATTATTATTATTTACTGTGTCGCGTCAGGATCATGGCTCTCCATAATTTCCTGTTCTTTGCAGTTATTAGGAATCGTTCTTTGTTTTTCTATTCCTCAAATTTTCTGTTCTACTTCCCGTTAAGTAATTTATTCAATGTTTCCTCTGTGCCTTTTGCCTTCAGTATGTCCTGTGAGTGTCAAATTTTCCAAGTCGTCTTTTCTCATTATCCATCCTAGATATTTCAAATGTCTATGATTCTAGGTATAAGTGTGGTTTTTGTTTCCATTTCCTTTAAAACTTCCCCCTTGCTCACTTGTTCAGTCCATGGTATCCTCAGCATCCTTCTGTAGAATCACATTTCCGTTACTTCAGGTCTACATCCGTGAGGAGATTGTCCAGCATGTATGAGAACTGATATTATATAACAGTTTAGGAATCTTTTTTTCTTTGTTACTAATTGATAGGGAAGAAGTTTAATGTGTTCATTATTAGGGCTATTATAAGTACAATTCAAATGCATTGCTAATGATTTTACTATAGGAATGCATTGCAAATGAGGAAGAAAGGGATTGTCAGTGGTCAGGAATGAATGCAAGCATTACTGATAGAATAGGGCTATTATATGTATAATGGAAATGCATTGATAATGATTTTACTATAGGAATGCATTTAAATGAGGAAGAAAGGGATTGTCGGTGGTCAGGAATGAATGCAAGCATTACTGATAGAATAGGGCTATTATATGTATAATGGAAATGCATTGATAATGATTTTACTATAGGAATGCATTGCAAATGAGGAAGAAAGGGATTGTCGGTGGTCAGGAATGAATGCAAGCATTACTGATTGAATAGGGCTATTATATGTATAATGTAAATGCATTGATAATGATTTTACTATAGGAATGCATTGCAAATGAGGACGAAAGCTATTGTCAGTGGTTAAAAATTAATTAAAACATGTAAAATGTAAATGCTTTGCATTTTATTATAGAATTGCATTATAAAGTATTTTACTTAAGAAATCTATCGCCAATATGGAAAAGGGATAATATCAGACGTAGTTTGATAATGAATATATATATATAAATATGGATAGATAGATTGATAGACAGATAGGCAGATAGATAGTTTTTATATAGGTATGCATTGTAAATTATTTTACACGAGAAAATCCTTATAAAGTATTTACTTGAGAAATCTGTTGTTAATATGGAAAAGAGATATGATCAGACGTACATAGATAGATAGATAGATATGAAAAGGGATAAGATAGATATATAGATAGAGATAGATAGATGAATAGATAAATAGATATGAAAACCCTAAGATAGATAGATAATAGATAGATGAATAGATAGATAGATTTCTTCTGAAAAATTTACTATGATAGATAGATAGATAGATAGATAGATAGATAGATAGATAGATAGATAGAGAATTTTTAGATAAGAACATAATAAATTGATGATCGGATGTTTCCCGACAAATGAATCTTCAAGTCTAAAAAACGAAGGAACGAAATATTTTTATAGAGAATTAAATTAGGACGAATGAAGCCCAGAATTCTCTGACTCATCCGGCTTTTACTCATTCATCTACCCCACCAGTGCAGTGCAGTGCATTCCACCATATCGCGACCACCCTTCACATGCCAATGCACCCGCTCTTCAATCGCGCCATCCATTACCTGACACATTTTTTCAACCCTCAAAATTCTCCAAATGATTTTTTTCTGACTCCCGATCCCAACCACCGACACTCCAATGCATCATCATATTCAAAATGGAATAAAAAAAAATAAAATGATCGAGAGAAAAATATAAAATTAAAAAATTATATTTTACTTTAATCAACAAAGAATTTAAAATTTCGTTCTCATAATTGCATTGGGAAAAACTGAATCAGTTTGATTGCACTTTTTTACGGCCAAGAACTCCTGGGTTTGAAGCCTGAGATATTTTCATTAGGTCTATAATCATGTCAGGATGTTTTTCAAAGCATATACATAGCGTTTGAAGTTATATATTGTTGAAATTTGACTAATGCATGGAATAATAATACAACACAAAATGTACATAGAACAAAAAGTATTGAAACAAGAACGTGTACACAATATTTACATATAGTCTTTTGTATATTCCTGGGAAGACCGTTCCTGGAGAATGTGTTGACTTAGTCTTAAAAAGTCAGGCAGAGTCTCTGGATTGAATCTCTTGATTTTTTCTGAAAATCTTCCAGGTACCAACCATATTTATATGGTCAATACTCCACTATATTTGAATTAGGTGGATCCTACCACAATATATATATATATATATATATATATATATATATATATATATATATATGTGTGTGTGTGTGTGTGTGTGTGTGTGTGTGTGTGTGTGTGTAAATAAAAAAAAAAATATATAAAGAATAGGTTAAATTTTTAAAATAATCCAAAGTTCCTTAGCATTTTAGTTATTATTTTTAAAAATAGTTTTCGATAATGTGAATATGATAAATATAATTATTTATTTAAAATAGGATTCCAATTCGCGACATAAGAAGGTTATGTTTCAAAACAATCAGAAGCCGAAAATTTCAATATAATTATTTGAATTAAATTGAGTTAAAAATAAAAAATCTTTCCATCTTCAAGCGAATTTTTTTTTTGATTCCCAAATAAATTTCAAGAACTTTGAGTTTGAAATGTCGATATATATATATATATATATATATATATATATATATATATATATATATATGATATATATATATATATATATATATATATATATATATATAGATGCAAAAAATCTCTTTTTTGTTATAGAATACGATTGGTCTAGGAGATGGAAAAACTCTTACACGAAAAGCCTGAGGTATATGTCTGCTTTTTCTGTTGCATTTATTTGCACCGACTAAGCGTATCAATAGTTCCGAAAAGTGTGGATGGTTCTGCATAAGCCTTCACCACTTTAATCAAATCACTTGTGTGGGTTTTCCGGCGGTTTAACTTGATTCGTTCTTATCTGCTTAAGATTATCGCACAAAATTTCATAATCTGAATCAATAAGCTGTCAAATCCTCATACGCCGAAACCGACAGGAAGTCCATTATTATTAAGATTAAATTATTATTATTTTGATATATATATATATATATATATATATATATATATATATATATATATATTATTAAGGATAATCTTATAAGTATAACACAAACTCGTTTATCAAGCCTTCACTGTTTTGATTTTTTTTTCGAAACTCAATGTAAATTTACAAGCATAAATATTATAAATTAACTGATTTAAAATATGGTTTTCTATTCGGATTTTCAAAGAATTACCATGTTTCAAAAAAAATTAAAACCTTCAAATTTAATTATATAATTAAATTAAAAGCATTAATTCTCTTTCATTATCAAGCGAATTTTGGAATAACTTTTTTTTTTAAATTTACTGAGTTTTAAAATTATATACAATTAATAATTTCTTGTTTTAGGATTAGAGAAAATCAATCATTTTTTCGTTACGTATCCGTCTGAACTCTGAAACTGTATTTACTAATTATAATTTTTTTCTCCTCAATATTATAGGTAGTTTTGCCAAGCGTCCTTTGCCCCTTTTTGAAAGGCAAAATAGGTTTATCCAAAAACTTTTTTCTGTTTTTTTTTTGGATTTTTCCTTGAAAAGAGTCTATTTTTCATCTATACATCTAAAGACAATCTGAAATTTTATTTACTTTTTAATTATTTATTTAAATTTTTTATTTTTTGATCAAACCTTTTTCATAAATTTTTCATATTGTCTGGATTTTAAAAAAACCCCTGTTTTTGAAACATACATAGACGTTTATCTCGTTTTCTGTTTTCTTTGGGTTTCCAATCTCCTACTTTTATCTTTTTTGTTATCTTCTTCTTTCGATGTCCCCTTGCCTTTTTTTTGGTGCCATTATCACCTTTCTTGGTGTGGTCGCTCTTTTGAACCAACCTCTATGGGCATATTAAATTGGCTCTGTAGAAGGGATTTTCCTTGTTTGAAAAAAATCTTGATCCTAATAAAAATTAAAATAATAACCCCATCCATTAAAAGATTCAAAAAAAAAACTGTATTGCAAAGGAACTTAAATAAATGTCTATATTTCTGAGATGAGGTAACATAATTTCATTCTGAAATATTTTATTATTCGGACTATTGTCCTTGTCTTTAAAATATTTAATACATTGTTTCGGCCGTTGTACGCTTCACCTTCTTAAAATTTAAAAAATTGTCAGAACTGAAAATCTTTATTTGTATCACTATTTAAAACTTTCTATATCCAAAATTTAAATATAAATTTGGCCATTTTAAAACCGCATGTATGTTTTGATTTACAAAAAATTTTTTGAAAACTTTTTAAAAATTTTTGTTATATATATATATATATATATATATATATATATATATATATATCCTAATATATTTATAAACATATTAAATGGATTTTATGAATAAAGGAATTAACAAAAAAAAATTTTTATAATTTAATCAAAATTTATAAAATTTTTTTTTTTTAAAATAATTCTACTCGGAAAATTTATTGAATAGGTAAACCATATGCTATAAAGTGGTGGAATGCTAATTTTGAAATTTGCTTTAAAAAATACCCCCCAAATTCTTATTAGTGTATATATATTTATTAAAATTGTTTTTGACATACTTATAAATTTTATTCATAATAAAAAATATATATATATATATATATATATATATATATATATATATATATATATATATATATATATATATATATATATATTTATGTTCAATGGAAACAAAATATGGAATAATGGAATTAAAAATTTTTGCCTTAATATTTATTTATATATATATATATATATATATATATATAAAATATATATATATATATTCAACTGAAGACGTTTGCAATACCATTGTGAAAACCAGAAACACGTGTCGTGAAATTATTTAAAACAAAGTAATATATTTTTTCAATAAATTCAAATTTCCAAATCAAAAAAATTTTTGGATCACTTTTTTTCTTTTAATGGATATACATACTTTTCTCTCGTTGGAACCACTAACAATATTTTTTTTTATATATATATATATATATATATATATATATATATATATATATATATATTATTTTATGGATTAAGTCCAAACATTATTTATTATATTTTCTGTTTTATACGTTAATTTTTTTGGTACATTTATTTAAGTAAATGTTCTTTTTTTTATTAAACAGTATTAATTATATTTACCAATTGTGAACGTTCGAGAAATTTCATTGAAATATATATATATATATGACTAACAATATATACATATATACTATTTCATTTAAATTAACTTAAGATTAACAATACAAGGTTCATTAAAAACGATTCAACAAAATGCACAATTTTCAGAAAAAAAACAACAAAAAAAGCCTGCAATCGATAAGGAAATATGGCACAACAAAATTCAGAACCACTACCTTTTTTTTGTTTTTTTGAAACTTGTAAAAATAAAGAAGAAACTTTTAAATTTGCACAAATTAAAATATACCGGGTAAAAAACAGCAGAATTGTAAAATTATGAAATTACCATAAAATTTTAAACATTAATTGTCCATTGTGGAAATATATTTTAAAAAACTTTGAACCGTTGTTTTCTCATTTATGATTAAAGATATCTTACAAAAATCATTCTCCATGTTTTTTTTTAAAACTAATTAACTCTACTTAAAAAATAAAAAATAAATATAAAGCTCTAAATAAAATTTTTTGAATTTGTATAAAATATCTTCCTGTTTTGAAAACTAACATTTTTTCCTTTATACTATAATCCCTCTTTCAAAAACTTATTCACCGTTCTCTTTATGGATTTTGAATTTTTTTTTTGAAGATGGATCATGAATAAACAGTACCATTACTGAAGGCCTTTTGGAAATCTTATTCCTCTCACCATTGCTCAGTTGGGGTATAAACAGAAATCCACATGACAATCTTCAAAAATTTTAAATATGTTTAAATATATTTATATAAAGCTGAATTTCTTAAATCAATATTTATTTAAATATTTATTTTTAAATTTTTAAAATTAAACCTCTTATTTTATTTTAAAATGGAAAAAAAAACTCAATTTATTTAAAGGTTTTTTAGATATTTCATTAGATGGACAATTATCCCATTAATTTTTTTCATTTTTATATATATATATATATATATATATATATATATATATATATATATATATATATATATAATGGACTCTCCCGTCGGTTTCGACGTATGAGGATCTGACAGCTTATTGATTCTGTTATGAAATTTTGTGCGATAAGTGGCATTTAAGACCCGCTAGTGATTTACAAAGGAGGCCACATATGGAGCAAGTGTGAGGATTGTGAAATGAGATCACTGTTAGATTGGCTGACCTTTTAGATCTTGCTTTCGTTTCTTGAAGATGATTCAGACAAGCAGATTGAAAATTGCTGAGTCCACTAAAACACGTTTGTCTCCATTCTACCCGCTCCAAAGGTAAGCGCTCAAGGGTGATATGTGGTATATTGACTGCTGACAAGTTGCTTTTCAGCTTGTCTTTGTATCTTAGCCATGGGCGTCCTACATTCCTGTAGCCCTGATCTAACTGGCTGTACATTAGGATCTTGGGTATCCTGTCATCAGACATTCTCAAGACATGACCAGTCCACCGTAACTGAGACTGTATGATAAAAAGTCTCGATTCCTCCAATATTACACCTGTTAAACAGGTCTACGTTAGATGTCCTATCTTGAAGTCTAACTCCACAGATTGCACGCAGACAGCTTTTATGGAAAACATCTATATATAATTGGTGTATATATAAATGGTACCTGTATGGAGTCCAAAGAATTCAGCAGCTCTGTAAACCCAAATTTTCGTATATATATATAT
>CAHIKZ030001926.1:132500-165000 GCA_903632075.3 Acanthosepion pharaonis | reverse complement strand
ATTAAAGACAAATATTCCATTTCATCATCAAGATTTTTTTTTAAAAACTTTTAAAATTACTGGGTTTTAAAGATCCAGCTAAAAATGACGTTTCCATGATTTTTAAATTTACTTCAACTTGAAAATTTGTCTGGGTTTTCAATTTTTCTGCATCATTTGTATCGGTTACATTTAATATATATATATATATATATATATATATATATATATATATATATATATATATATAACAATCTATTTATTTTCTTTTTTCATTTTTTTCTATTTATGTTTTATAAAAAAATCAATATCAAAAATAGAGACAGTGTGTAATTTAAAACAAGAGAATATTCATGTCATTGTAATGCCCCTGAAGAAATGGACAATTTTTTAATTTTTAGTGATATAATGATGATCACGTTTAAAAAAGGTTTTAACCATTTTTGACGTTGAAACAAAATGATATAATTTTGAACATATTGGATATCTGCATGTTGTGATGTAACACTGAATAAGATAAATAAATATTTAAGGCTCTACTTTTTGGTGAGATCTATTTTTTTGCTTAATAATTTTCTTTTGTCCTACTGTTCGTTCTCCTTTACTTTGATATGATATATATATATATATATATATATATATATATATATATATATTTAATTTTCCTTATTATTAGTGCCCCATCTTTATTTTTACTTTAAACTGTATTATTAGTTATAGGAACCACTATAATTTGAAGTAAAAAAAATGAGAATTAAAAAAATCCATTAAACAGCTGAAATTGCTTTGTTTTAGGATAGGAAACTGTAGTAGATATGAAACAAAGAAGATATTTTTAACACGATTTTTATCGAAAGATTTAGATTTATAAATAAAAATGGATATATTGGGAAATATAAAATATATATATATATATATATATATATATATATATATAATATATATATAAAAATGGGAAACTTTTTTTCATTCAAATTTAAAAATTCATTATTTTTTTTTTATTCAATCTTCAGAAAAATTGAGAAAAAAATTTTTTTAATTCACTTTGGTTTTTACTTTGTTTGGATAGATTTTTCATCATTTATTCACTTGCATTAAACTGTATTCTATATAATACTAGATAGAGAAAACGTCGAATTTAAGAAAAATATTAAAACAAAAAATATATAATAATTAAGTATCGACCATGGTTGAAAAAAGATGATTTGACACGCATGTCTTAAAAGTTTTTTTTTTTATTTTTGTCAAATTTAAACTCAAACAAAAAAATTGTTTTTCAATCGTTATAAGTCTATCGATTGAATAAAATTTTATTATAAACAATTGCCTTGTAAATGGAATTTTAAAAATTCTGAATGATAAAAATAAAGAAAAAATTAGATGATAAAGACAATAAGAAACACTACCTGCCAAAAAAAGTGAAGTTTTGTTAAAATTTTTGAAAAATGTAGGAAAAAATCCCATATGTAAATTTGAATATAAACACACAACACACACACAAAAAACAACCAGGGTTTATAATAAGTATAACTCGATATGATAGATTCCCCTTTCATTCTGGCGACAGAATCGTGTTTTATCGTGTTTTCAAATTGATTTCAAAGCAAAAAACAATTGTGTTTTCCCCATTTTATAAAGAACCACCGCAAGGTAATTTTACGAGTCCTGTGAAGTTTTGTTGAAATCGGTTGAAAAATGTAAAAATCCGATCCAATATATAAACGTATTTAAACACACACACACACACACATTTTTTTATTTGCGTTTTATAATAAGTAAGATGTAAAAATCGACCAATCCAAATTGGATAGATTCTGATAGATTTTTGTCTGTTTTCTGAACCTCTGACGAAATGGAAAATAAAAAAGAAACTTGTTTGATTGATAAACTTTTCCTATTTTTAAAATTATCATCCATATTTGACCTAGATTGATCTTTAACTTCAGTTTCGTTTTTCCAAACGCCGGTTTGGTGGGAGTAAAAAAAAAAACTAGCGAATCCTAATATAATGCATCAATTTTATTTCCCAAAGACAAAACTGTGTTTTTGTTATAATTCAATCGAAACTATTGGACATACTACCATCTCCTTATATATATATATGCAGGAGGAAATCAGAAACAGATTATATATAAAAGAAAGATAGAACGAAATATAGCTCTTTTGTGATTAATTTTCGTATATATGTATTAAATATATATATATATATATATATTAATTATATATTTATATAAACAACATTGAAGTTTTTGCATGCCTGATAGAGACAGAGATGCTAGATGCAATCGTCAGGCCAAAAGTAAGCTGTCGAATCAAAGTAAGAAACAAAATGTTTGCATTTTCATTTCTTCCACAAAAATTGATATTGGTTTCTTATTAATTAAATATACCAAAAACAGTTTCTTATTTTATTATATATATATATATATATATATATATATATATATATATATATATATATATATAAATAAAAAAAAATTAGATATAACCAGAATCAAAGTGGATATTTGTATATATATATATATATATATATATATATATATAATTTGTGTGTGTGTGATAAAATAATATATATGTGTGTGTGTGTGTTGTGTAAATTTTGGGGTATTTTTTTATTATTAATCCAAACGTTATATGTTTAGCGTCTATTTTTCTCTAACAGGATTTCTCGAATATTTTATTGGTCGTGGACCTGGCAAGAAAACAAATGTTTAAATAAAGAAACAGAGATTTACTTGTGAATTTTCTATCCAATAAAAATAAAGTTTAAGTGTATCTATATATATATATATATATATATATATATATATATATTATATATAGTACTATATTGGCAGCTAGGTTTTATATATTTATATATATATATATATATATATATATATATATATATATATATATAACAGTTTATTCAATTAACGTTCTTTTTATAGATACATTTTTAAGTTTTGAGTCCTATAATAAACAATTTTATTTAACATTTATTCCGATCAAAATTTTTCGATACATGACAAATGGGGCAAATTTTTTATGTTTTTATAAACAAAGTTATTTTTTAAAAACTATATCTATAAAAAAGTAGTTAAACATAAAAAAATCTCTAATAATTCCAGTGGGTATTACTTGTCCATTTGTTCATATTTTATGCATATATATAAATATATATATATATATATATATATATATATATATATATATTTTTTTAATATACCAGAATTTGCGGTAGATACCATGTTTGGCAGACGCCTTGTTTATTTAAATAGCGTGAATTACGTCTACCATTTGTGCACTCAGAGATTTAATAAAAATGTTTTATCCAAAGATAACACGTATCCTTAATATATATATATATATATATATATATATATATATATAGTGTTTTTCCTATCCATGTTCACTAACACTGTTCACCCCTTGTGTAGTTTGATCTTATAAAAATTTAAATGCCATGTCAATCGTTATCTTCTGTCTTCTTAATTCTTCTCTCTCCTTAATAATGTTTTTCTCATTTTTTCACATTCAGTAACCCTCTTGCGTCTTAGTGGCTTTATTGTCTTTGATTTTGAAAAACTTTAAATGCAATGTCAATCGTTATTTTCTGTCTTCTTAATTCTTCTTCTTTTATTTTCCTCTCTCCTTAATAATGTTTTTTCTGATTTTTTTTTTCACACTCAGTTACCTTCTTGCGTCTTAGTGGCTTTATGACCTTGCTTGTGGTGAAATGGTTAAAAGAAATAAACAGGGTGAGATAAATAGTTAAGTTGTTATACAAATAAATATGAACAGACTGTGAGAGGAAATTAATTTATTCCCTCCTCCCCCATATAACCACTTGATACGCAGTTTCGTCAATCATATTTCGTACCATTTGTCACAGTTCAGCATTGTTTGTCCCAAATCATGTTGTTGGTTCGAGCTAATTAAAGAGCCCGCTCGATGTGACGCAAATAATTCTCTTCCCAAACCTGAAACCTGTCCAGTGTTGCCACAGAACAAAGACAATATTTAAAAACGTGGGGTGTTTTTTATGCTTATTTATTAAAGCAGCTGTCATATGATCTGATTGTCCGGGATTAAAATGATTTCTTTTTTCTTCATTTTTAAATTCAAGGTCTTCTCCTCTTCCAACAAGAGATCACCTTCTTCTCCCCACCTTTTTCTTCTTCTTTTTCTCCTCCTCTTCTTCTTCTTCTCTTCTTCTTCTTCCCTTCTTCGTCTTCTTCTTCTTCTTCTCCCCCTCCCCTTCTTCTTCTTCTGCTCCCCTTCCTCTTTTCTTCTTTTTCTCCTCCCCTTCTTCTTCGTCCCCTTCTTCTTCTTCTCCCTTCTTCTGCTTGTCCTCCTTTTCCTTCTTCTTTTTCTTCTCCTCCTCCTCCTCCTCTTCTTCTTCTTCTTCTTCTTCCTTTTCTCTTTTTCTTCTTCTTCTTCTTTTCCTCCTCCCCTTCCCTTACTACTTCTGCTCCCCCTCTCCTTCTTCTTCTTCTGATCCCCTTCCTCTTCTTCTTTTTCTCCTCCTTCTTCTTCTTCTGCCCTTGTTGTTCTTTTCTCCTGCCCTTCTTTTTCTTCTTCTTCTTCTTCTTGTTCTCCTCCCCCTAATAAACCCCTTCTTCTCCTCCTCCCCTTCTGCTGTTTCTTCTTCTTCCTTTTCCCTTCTTCTTCTTTTTCTCCCCTTCTTCTTCTTCTTGTTTTTCTCCCCTCCCTTACTTTTTCTTCTCCCCTTCCCTTCTTCTTCATCTTCCTTTTCTCTTCTTCTTCTCCCCGTCTTGTTGTTCTCCTCCCTCTCCTGCACTTCTTCTTCCTCTCCCCTTCCCATTCTTCTTCCTTTTCTCTTCTTTTTCTCCCCTTCTTCTTCTTCTTCTTCTTCTTTTATGTCTCTTCAGGACGTTGGTGATTATGGACTCTCCACAATTTCCTCTCGTTTGTCGCTCTACCAGGAGTTATTATTGGCTACCACTATCTTAATAACGTAAGCTATGCAGATGGAACCGGTGTTGATAACAGATACAGGAAGAAAATTGCAAGAACACCTACAGAAGGTCGTGAAAGAAAGCGAAAAGAAACGACTAAACCTCATTTGCAAGAATACGGAATGCATGGCTGTTAGCAAAAGGAAGAGCCCAACATGCAAATTACAAATTGGAGATACCAAAATGAAACAAGTATAACAATTTAAATATCTGTAGAAGTGTTTTAATCCGAGCGCACAATGGGGCAGCGAAAGATACTTTCGAAAAGCTAAGCAAAGTATTAAGAAACAGGGAAAATTCATTAGAAACAAACAAAAGGAGCTGAAATGTTATATCAGTCTCCCTATATGGCAGTGAACGTTGGACAATGTCCTCACAGATGAAGCAACAGAAATATGGTTCTACAGAAGGATGCTGAGAATACCATGGACCGAACATGTGAGTCATGACGAAGGTTTAGAGAAAAATAGGAACAATTATACTTAACATCAGGAAGGGACAGTTGAAATTTCTAGGGTACATAATGAGGAGAGAGGGCTGTTGCTTAACTTTGGTGTTCGTACGAGAACCGGTATTTCAACGTGATGTGTCTGTAAGACCATTACCTCACCCGCCTATCCCAGCTCACAGCACCTGATATTCGTAAGTGGTCGCCCATCTAGGTACTGACCAGGCTTGATGGTGCTTAACCTCGGTGTTCGTACGAGAACCGGTATTTCAACGTCATGTAGCCGTAAGCCCATTACCACTCCGCCCATTCAAGCTTACAGCACCTGATATTCGCAAGTGGTCACCCATCTAGGTACTGACCAGGCTTGATGATGCTTAACTTCGGTGTTCGTACGAGAACCGGTATTGCAACGTGATGTAGCCGTAAGCCCATTACCTCTCCGCCCATTCAAGCTTACAGCACCTGATATTCGTAAGTGGTCACCCATCTAGGTACTGACCAGGCTTGATGATGCTTAACTTTAATGTTCTTACGAGAACCGGTATTGCAACGTGATGTAGCCGTAAGCCCATTACCACTCCGCCCATTCAAGCTTACAGCACCTGATATTCGTAAGTGGTCAGCCATCTAGGTACTGACCAGGCTTGATGGTGCTTAACCTCGGTGTTCGTACGAGAACCGGTATTTCAACGTGATGTGGCCGTAAGCCCATTACCTCACCCGCCTATCCCAGCTTACAGAACCTGATGGTCACCCATTTAGGTATAGACAAGATAATTAAAGAAAAGTAGGGTGGGGTCTATTGAGAGCCGTTATTCCTGGGTGAATATAAGATGAAATGAAAATGTTAAAATTAACGCGGTAAAATGTTATGTATATGTGTATATAAAGATGTATTTTTTCAAAAAAAAAACATTTATAGAGAAAAACATATTCATATATATATATATATATTATTTATACAGAAAAAAGCATATGTATATATATATATATATGGCTGGCATTTTTTTATATGCGCGCTCAAAAATTCTTATATTTATTTTTATAAGGCAAATGTATTATATTGATATATATATATATGTTTAAAAATCATATATAAATGTATATAAATATATAATTTTTATATATACATTTAAAAAAAAAAGAATACCAAAATTGTTTTGACGTTGGTATGTATATATATATTTTATAATATATATATATATATATATGTCAAATTTATAAACATATATGTGTTTGAGAAATTTTGTTTAAAAATCATGGTTTTTTTTTTTATATAATTAAAACTTAAAATTAAATTTAAAGATTGTTTCCAATCTTAATGTGAACAGACAATTTCTTGTCTGTCTAATTTTATTTGCAAAATAAATTTCATTAAAAGGAATACTATTATATTTATTATATATATAAAAAAAATAAATAAAAGTATATTCTTCTAAAACAATATATATATTATTATTATTGATATATATATATGTATATATTCATATATGGTTGTAAAAATAATATGATCTGTATATATATATAGTATTTTTAATTTCCTTTCTAGTTTGTGTTTTATTTTTTAATCAATTAAATGTAATCTCAAAACATATCTGCAATTTTCCTTTTAAATTCACCTAGTTCGATTAATTTTCCTTAATTCAGCCAATGCATTTTTTTCAAATATATATAATCTTCTAATACTTAAAGACAATGAAACAAAATGGAATTCAGTCAAAATTGAAGTAGAATTTAAAAAATCTCTAAATTCATTCCTGTCTTGTTTGATGGATTTTTTTTCATTTTGCATCTTTTCCAACATTTGTCTGAAAAAATTTGAAATTTTTAAATATTAGTTACCTGAAAAATAAATGAAGCTAAATTTGCAGGTTTTTAATAAGACAAAAAATGATAACGATATACTTTATTCTATTTAAATGGTTAGAATAAAATTGAAAAAATTTCATAATTTTTTTTGAAATAACAATGATTTAATTTTACATCTTTATGCTTTTTTTCTTAAAAATTTTTGCTTGTTTTTCAACAAAATCAACAGTTCTTTATTGGAACCTTATTTTTTAATTTCTTTTTCAACATTTGTTTTATTTTACAATTAAACCATAATTTAATAAAACGTTTGTTAATTTCTATCAAAAAAAAAAGTGGAAATAGTTTTTGCTAAATTTTTAATTTGTAATCTTCACCCCAAAAATTTTCAATTTTTTCAACCGTTGTTTTTTTATTCTGAAAATTTTTTTTTGAATGAAAAGAAATCTATTTTGTTTTATTGAATAAATTATTTAAAAAAAAAATTAAATTATAAAAATAAAAATTTTAAATATAAAGGACATTTTTTGAATAATGGGCATCTATGCCAAATATGTGGAAAACAATATTAATTAATTATAAATAAAAGAATTTTAAATATATATTAATTAAATTTTAATGAAATTATTTAATTATTATTTATTTAAATTTAAAAAAAGTCAATTGAAAAAAAATAAAAAAATTTGAGAAATAAAAAAAATTGAATTTTGAACTTTTGATTTTTAGAAGAAATTCTTCCAAAGACAAATTTATTTTCATTTCTGTTCCAAAAAAACTTTTTGAAAAATAATGTCTATAATTTTTAGGAAAAATTTATGGTAAAAGAAATCTTTGATTAAAATGAAGAAGTTATAAAAAAAAAATTATTGAAAAAGATTGATCTTTTTTGAATAATACAAAAAATTTATTCAATTTCAAATTTCCTTCAAATTTTTATTGTTTTTTGGATCATTGGTTTAAAGAAAATATATTTAGGAAAGTATCACCAAAAGGAAAACAGAAACAATTTAATCCCAATGATCAAAATATTTATTATACATTTATCCTTTAAAGATAGAAATTTTTTGAGAAATTTATCATTTATATAAGTAAAAGATTTATAATGTTTTCAGATAATTTTGAGATATTGCTTGACTTTTTTTTCATTGAAAATAAACAAACCAAAATTAACAAAATGCCTATGTTTTGAAATTCTAAATCTCAAAAAACACTTGTTCATTTTCTGATTCAAAAATGACAATTCTTTTACCAAAATTTAGAAAATGGTGATCAAAAATTATGAATTTTCTGAAAATTCAAATTGATAATTTTCTATATGTTATTCTATCTTCTTATTTTTTTTTTTAAATTTAAGAAAAATAAAAGAAAATTTAACATTTTTGGAAAAAATAATTTTGGAATTTGTTTTAACCAATTAATTTACGAGTAGATTTTTTTTTTCTTTGATTTGAAATTCATCCTTTAAAAACAATTAATATTAACTTTAAAACTCCAAGTATCAGGCAAATATATTTTTTTATGTCCTATAACAATAAATTATTAATATTTAATGACAATATATATTTTTAATGTTTTATTTTATAAACATTTTTTGATGATAAATTATTGTAGAAAATGTTAGGTGATTATTAGTAAAGATAAATAAATTTAAAAAATTAGTAATCAAAATGAATACTTTGAATTAATAAAGAAAACAATTTTCCTCATAATTTAATTTTTTTATCTTTTACCAAATTTTTAAATGTTTGTTACAAATTTTTATTTAAATATTTAAAAAAAAAGTTTTTGAATTTTTGCATTTTACACTTTTTAAAACAATAAAATTATGAAAAATCAAAAACATGAAAAAAAGATGACAAAATTTATTTCTTTACAAATTTTTATCCATAAAAATTATATGAATTCAATGAATATGTAGTAGTAAAATACAAAAAAAATATATGAAAAAAATATTTAAAACTTTTGAGTTTTATTTTTTTAAAAATTTATTTATTTTGGAAGGTTAAAAATACAAAATTAATTTAAAAATTTTTTTTTTTTTTTATATTTATAGAATTTCATTTTAAAAACTTGGCAAATTTTCATTTCAATCTACATTTTTTCTTTTAAATTTATAATTCAGAAAATTTTTAAATAAAAAAATTTTAAAAAAGAAATTTTTTTAAAAAATTAAAAAAAAATTTAACAAAAACAAGATTTCTAAAACAAAATTATTGTTTGAAAAATATTCTCATATAACTAAAATAATAATGACATTTATTTTCTTTTTTTTTTTTGCTTTATAAAATTTAAAATATTGGTCATTCTCAACAAAAATATAAAATAATTCTACAAAAGTCTATTTGTATAAATTAAAAAAAATATAATATATTTTATATAAAACATATATATATTTATATTTAGTAGTTTTTTTTAAATTTTCCTTTTAAATTATAAATAAATACTAATTTTGCAATTTATGTTAACATTTTAAAAATATATATTCTTATATATGAAAATGTAATTTTATGTCAGTCATTTAATTTAAGAAAAATTTTATTTGACATATTTATTGGAAAATTAAGTATTTTTTTGAAAAAAATTTTTATATATGAATAAAATTATAATCAATATTCAAATATCTTATAAAATATTTTATAAAATTTTTTTTTTATTATTGTTTTTTTTTAATTTAAATTGATTTAAAATTTTCTGAAATTTAGGAAATGCAAAAATATATGAATTTATTTTGAAAAACACAATAAAACAATGAAATTTTAAATTTAAATATGTAATTTTAACATAAATTGTTAATAATCTTCTTAAAAACAATTAAATTCACAATGCAGCAATATATGATAAATATATATATAAAAATTGATGATTATATAATATCCATATCATAATAGTAAATTAATTATACATATATTATCAGGTTAATGTATTAGCCAAAAGAAATTATTTTAATATGATTATATGAGATTTTTATTCTTTTCATTTCTTATTACCTATATTGTTAATATAACCTAATTCACGATTGCCTAAAAATTTTAAAAAAAAATATTAATGGATTAGTAAAATTAAAATGAAGAAAATATTTTTAATATTTATAATTTAAACAAATTTTTTTATGTTATTTGGAAAATCATTTCGACGTTGTTATGAATTTTTTAGATTCAAAATATTCTTTGTAAATTTATTTAAAAATTTAAAATCTAAATTTTGTATTTTAGAAAAAAATGAAAATACTTTTTTTTTTTAAAAAAATACTAAAAAAATGGATGTGGTATATTTATTTTTAATGAATTTTCATCTTTGGAAATATTTTTTTTTTTAAATATAATATTTGTACCGTTGTTATGTGTTTCATCATAATAGGGGTTTAAAGCAATATTTTTTTTTCTTAAAAAGTGGAAAAATGATTTAATTTTGTAGAATTTAAAAAAATATTAAAGAAAATTTATATAAGTGTATATATTTTTTTTATAATTAATATTTTATAAAAATTTGTATATTTGAAAAAAAAAAAATTAAATTTGTTTATTTGGTAATTAAATTTTTTTCTAATAATTTGCTCTTTAAATGAACAAAAAGGAATTTTTCGAATTAATATTAAATAATAAAATTTTTTCATTTAAATTTTTCAGTTTATAATTTATTTCCTTGCATTTATATTTATTAATATAAGTTTAAATTTTTGTATAAATATTTAATTGCATATTGGCATTGTTTAATATAAAATATTTAGAAATAGATTCAAATTCAATGTATATATATATATATATAAATATGAATATTAATAACTATTATTTATGATATTTATTTACATGAAATATTATTTTAATTGTTTAATATGAATAATTTTATAAAAAAATGTTTTATTGTTAAAATATTCATTTTATTGAATACAAATTGGCGAAGAAAATTTATAAGATATTAAAAATAAACATAAATATTTTTCAGATAAGAACTCTTTATTAATCTTGAACCATTTTCTCATAAGAATCACTGAAAAAACCCTTTTGATTTTAAAGAAAACAGGTTAAAATCGTTTTGTGTGAGCAATGGTGAGAATGAAAAAAAATCATTCAGGCCTTCAGTAATGGTACCAACATTCATACTCTGGCTTCCATCTTCAAAGTCCATTCAAGAACCATCAAGAGAACGGTGAATAAGTTTAAAAAAGAGGGAACAGTAGAGAGGAAAACTGGATCAGGAGGTCACAACAGGAAGAGGGATCATCATTTCAACTTAGAAAATAAAGAGATCAATTAGAAAAGATCCAACTCAATTCATAAGACGTTTGGCACGTGAGAGAGGAGTTTCAGCTATGACAGTCCAAATTGAGCAGTGAAAAAAAAGACTTGAAAATGAAATCGCACATGAAACCTGTGAGGCAATTTGTTACTCCAGGACAGAAATTTAGAAGGTTAGAGAGGGCGAAGATCATCTTGAATAAGTTGGAAAATGATCCTGGAATATATATATTTATATATATATATATATATATATATATATATATATATATATATTATATTTATTTTTATTTCAATATTCATGATAATGATCCTTAGCTATGATTTAATTAATGATGAACATGTTAATTTCGTTTATGATCGATTTCATCATTCAATTCTTCTGTTAAGCTTGGAGAATAATTAACATTCTTATTTCAATATCAAAATTCAATATCAATATATAAAATATAAAACTTTCATAAAAAAATTAATAATTTAAAAGATAATCATTTTCAAAAATTGAAAATGAACAACAATTTATATATATATAATAATTCTAATAATATACATAATGTATATTATAAATTCCGGATTATATATATATATATATATATATATATTTTTATATATTTTGAATTTAATGTTATAATTAATTGTATTTAATATATATTTCTTTGCTTAAATTAATTTTGAAATGTCATTTTGTTTTTTAATTCTAAATCATTACCATTCTTCATTTCAGATTGATTCTGGAGAAAAAAAAAAAATGAATTCATTTTTTTTTTTGAATCCTTTTATGTTTTAATTAATATTTTTAATTTTATTAATATTTAATTTTTTTAACAATATATATGAATAAATTTTATTCAAATAATAAATATTTTCCTTTATACTTCCTTTTAGTTGGGATTTTGTTTTTATAATATAAATTTACCTAAATATAAATTTCCAAAATTTAACGATTTTAAAAATCTACCCACCATTTATTTAAAAAGTTTTTTGAAAAGATATTCTGAAATGGAACTATTATTTAATCCCGACATTATATTTAGTGTATCGGCTTTTTTTGAATTATCATAATAAAAAATTATTTTGGAAGAAAATTTTTCTTTAAAATTTAAAAAATTATACCATTTTTCATTTTGATAAAAAAACGAAATTTCGAAATGTTTTTTTCTTTATGTTTTCGGAATAGGATATATTCAAAAATCTATATTTAATCTTCACCTAAAAAGGCCAAAATTTTCTATTTTGGTAAATGATATTATGTTTAATTAATTTTAAAACTTGAAATGAGTTAACTCTTTTAATTTAAAGATTTGGTATATTTTTTAAATCTGATTTCCACCGAGCATTATATATCAATATTATTCTAAATCGATATGTCGTTTCAAAAATTCCACAAAAACCCAAATTTTGAAAATCAATTGTTGACTATATTTGATAAATCAATAATATTTGCAAAAAAAATTTAAAATAACAAAATTTTTTCCCGATTTCATTTTTGAGTATAAATTTAAAAGAAAGGATTTCTTAACTCCTCCAATTATTTCGAAATTTTTTAACATCATTTTTTAAAAAAAAAATTTAAAATTTTAATAATTTTATAGTTTTTAACACCATTTAATAAACCATATATATATATATTAAAAAAATATATTTTTATATTATAACAAAATATTTATATATTTTTTTTATTATAAATATATATATATATATATATATTTAAAAATTATTTAATTGTTTTTATATAAAAATTAATTAAAAAGTTGAATATAATATAAAATTAAAAAAAATAAAAAAATATAAAAAAATTAAATATTTTGTAATCATATATAAAAAAAAAAAAAAAAAAAAAAAATTTAAATAATAAAATTTCAATTTCAAATTAAAATTTCAAAAAAAAAAATTTTCAAAAAAAAAAATAAAAAAAATCATTAAAAATTAATTTGAAAATTTAAAATTTTGAAAAAAATCTTTTAAAAAAATAAGAAATTTGGAGATAAAAAAAAATTTAGAAAAAAATTTTTCTAAAAAAAAAAAAAAATAAAGAATAAAATCTCTTCAAAATTCATTTGGGAAAAATCCAAAAAAAAAATAGATTGTTTAAAAATAATTAAAAATAAAATATTAAAAAAAATTTTATTAATAAATTTTAAAAAAAAAAATAAAAATAAAATAAATAAAAATAAACCTTCAAATTTATTTTTTTTTTAAAAAATATTTTTCATTTTTCTTTGAAAATTCAGTAAAATAAAAAAAATTTTTCAAAAAAATTTTTTAAATAAAAATTAAAAAAAAAAAAAATTATTAAAAAAAAATGCCAAAATTTTGATTAATAAAAAAAAAATTTAAATAAAAAAAAAAAAATAAATTATTAAATGCATAAAATTTAAAAATAATATTAGTAAACCCAAAAAAATTTTTTTTTATTAGATTTGAATTACATTAAAAGAATTCTTTAATAATAATAAAAATTTGGATTATTTATTGTATTAAATTTTTAAAAACAAAATAATCATCTATTTTTTTTAAAAGATTTAAATAAAAATTAATTTGGACCTTTTTAAATTTTTTTGAAAATATTCATTTAAAAAAAAACCTGTTATATATTAAAATTAAAATATTTTTTTATTCTAAAAGATTTTCTCCAAAAAAATATATTTTTTTGTAATATCCAATGATTTTCCCAAATCGATCTATATTTTAAACAAATATATTAAAAGCCAAAAAAAAAGAATTATAATTTTTTTCAGAAAATTGAAAAAATACATTCTTACCAAGATTTCGAAATAGGTCTTAATATTTTCAAATTTTAAAATATTTTGAAATCTTTGCATTTTTTATTGAATTATTATAAAAGAAGGCCAATTTAGAAATTTTTTTTTTTTTAAAAATTTTTTCTTTTTTTTTATAAAACATATAAATAACCAAAAATCAAGTCTACAATATTTTTTGTATAATTTTTTAAAAATAACTATTTCCAAAAAATTTAGAAAAAAATTATTTTTTTTTCACTTATCTTCTTTTATTGAAAAATAGACGTTTTTTTTGGTTTATTTGGAAATTTTTTTTTAAATTGAAAAAAAAGGATATTTTAAAAAAAATTTAAAAGGAAACACTGGATTGATTTAATTTTGATTAAAATATTTTTATAAAAAAACAATACAAAAAAAACGATAAAAAATTTATAAAAACAAAAAAAAACTTTTCGGAAATTTTTTTTATTTTTTTTTTAACCTTTTTTTTTTATTGGTCAAAATGTATTTTTATGTTTTGAAGGTTATGATTTTAAAATCAAATTATTCTAAAATATATATATATATAAAAATCACAAAAAAATTTTTCTCCACGAAAAAAATTTTTATAATAATATGGAAAACATTTCTTGTGGATATTTTACCTTTATATGAAATCAATTGGAAACAAAAAAAATAAAATTGGAATTTATAATAATAAATAAAATTACTTATTTTGACTGTTTTTATATTTTAAATAATGTTATAATATTTTATAAAATAAAAATTTCTATTTCAAAATTTTCCAAATTTGAAAATTTCTTAACAGAAATTTGAAAAATTTTTTTTTAACAGTCAAATGATTTTCTGAAAATTTTTTTTTAAAGATTTAAATTTTTTTATATTCATTTTTTTTGCTATTGAATTATTTATTTTTAAAAAAATTTACAAAAATTAATTAAATATTTTTAAAATGCATTTTTAAAATATAAAGTTTATAAATTCAAAATTTGAAATTTAATGTTTCATCTTTCAATATTAAATATAAAAAAAAAAAAAGTTGATTTTTTTAAAAGTTTTTAAAATTCTTTTATTATTATTTTTAAAAATGGAACAATTTTAATTTAATAAAAATATTTTTTTATATATTTAAATTTCTTTTATTAAAATTTATTGATTTAAAATGGATTAAAATTAAAAAAAAAATTTAATTTATTTTAAAAAAAAAAAATTAAAAAAATATTTTATTTTGTCAATTTATTTTGGGTTTTGTCAGAAAAAAAAATGTTTTTTTCCATTTCAATGAAAAAAATTTAAATAGGCTTTTTTTTTGTTTGATTTTTCGATAAAAAATATTTATGAATAAATTTAAAATGGAATAAATTTATAAAGTTATTTTTTGGATATTATTTAAAAGAAATTTTCAATGACATGGTAAAATGGTTTTCAGTACTGAATTTATTTTAAATTCATTTTATAATTGAAATCTTGATGATCTTAAAAAATATATTTTTTTATTAAGAATTCAAAAAAAATTCAAACATTTAGGAAAAAAGAAAGTGAAATGAAAATTTTATCCTCCGTTAGAAAATTTCAAATTTTTATAAACCTAGTTGGTCCAATCTTTCAAATAATTTGAATTGAAAGAAAATTCTAATGTATATC
The DNA here is from genome assembly GCA_903632075.3 of Acanthosepion pharaonis. Taxonomy (NCBI): domain Eukaryota; kingdom Metazoa; phylum Mollusca; class Cephalopoda; order Sepiida; family Sepiidae; genus Acanthosepion; species Acanthosepion pharaonis. The sequence continues at coordinate 149,180 of CAHIKZ030001926.1, read as the reverse complement.
CCAAAATTTTTATTTTTTTTTTTAAAAAGAAATTTTTTTTTTTTGTTTTTTTAATTTTGACAAAATTTAAAATTTTTAAAGATAAATTTTCTTTTTTCATTCTATCTAATTTTATATTTTCATGTCATTTTTTATATTTTGATTTGTTTTTCTTTTATTTTTTTTTAAAGAATTTTTTTTTTGTTACCTACTACGATAATGGTTATGTCCCCATTCACATAAATACAGTAGTAAATTCCGTATGTTGGTCTGCAGTAAGGACATTCGTCTTCAGCTGTAATGGTCAAACACTCTACCTCCGGGCAGATCGAATCCCCAGACGAAGCTATGTCAAAGTGCTGAGTCTCGTCTCAAAAACAGCTACCCGATCTCGTTTTATACAGGTTCTACGGGGAATTTTTAGCCAAGCCTACGGGCTCGGATATCCTGTATTAAATTCGGCCTTGTGCCACATCTGAACGCGTGGGGCGGTTGGTAGATATCCTGGAGTTGGAGATTCATTATGGAATGCTATTGACTCACTTCTAGAACTTGACTACTTCTTCTACGCGCCGCTGGCGAATCTTATATGTGTTGTTCTTGTCCTAAGTATTATCGTTCATTACCAACCTTTCTGTTGAATTTTGTTTATTATTCTTTTTATTAAATTTCACGAATTTGAAAATGATGAGAACTAAAAATTATCAGTGGTCGGGATTTTTGCAAATTGTTACTGATAGAATAGGGCTATTATATGTATAATTTTATTTTGCTAATGATTTTATTATAGGAATGCATTGTAAATGATGGGAGAAAGGGAATGTCAGTGGTCAGGAATGAATGCAAGCATTAAGGATAGAATAACGATATTATATGTATAATGTAAATTTTTAATGCTAATGATTTTACTATTTTTAAATGCAAATGAGGAAGAAACATTTTCAAATTTTCAGGAATGAATTCAAGCAAAACTTTTAGAATTGCTATTTTATGATAATGGAAATACATTGCTTTTATTTAAAAAAATTGAAAATAAGAAAGAAAGGGATTGTCAGTGGTCAAATTTGCAAATTACTGATAGAATAGGGCTATTATTGCATAATGTAAATGCAAAAATGATTTTAATAAAAATTTGTTGAAAATAAGAAAGAAAGGTTGTCAGTGGTCAGGAATGAATGCAAGCATTATTGATAGAATAGGGCTATTATATGTATAATGGAAATGCATTGATATAATTTTTTTTATATAGGAATGCATGGAAAATTCCCTCGAAAACGGATTGTCAGTGGTCAGGAATGAATGCAAGCATTACATGATATTTATATTAGTAATATATGTATAATGTAAATGCATTTATTTGATTTTTTCTATTTAGAATGAAACATTGCAAATGAGGAAGAAATATTGTCAGTGGTCAGGAATGAATGCAAAATTAAAATAGAATAGGGCTATTATATGTATAAATATCAATGCATTGCTAATGATTTTACTATAGGAATGCATTAAATGAATCAAGAAAGGGATTGTCGTGGTCAGGAATGTCCATAAAAACTTTACATTAGAATATGAATTATATGTAAAATGTAAATGCATTGCTAATAATTTTACTATAGGAATGCATTGGAAATTAGGAAGAAAGGGATTGTCAGTGGTCAGGAATGTAAATGCATTGCTAATGATTACCGATAGAATAAGGATATATAGAATATTTGTTTAGTTTTTTTATACACTTTTCAAATATATAGATATTTTTTTTTTATTATTTGTTTATTGCAAATTTCTAATATCAAACTGCAAATATTGATATATATTAACTGTATTTAGTAAAATTTGAATATCAATTTACTAAAGGAGTGAACAAAAATCCTTCAAAAAACAAACGTAAAGTAACGTTATTGATGGCCAGGTTGATTTATAATTATTCCTAAACGTTGTATATCCTCCTATTAACCGATATCATTTACTGGCTTTTAATTTCGTTTTTATTTCTTCACTTCTACAACGATGTATTTGTTTACTGCTGATGTATAAAAATATCTTCTCATCGCTTGGGTCGAAACATCTAGCCCAAGGACAGACGGTATTTGTGGGTGGATGGAAATGTTTCTTTTTTTCCGGATTTTCTTCGCAGACTGACATCATGATCCCAGGAATTAAATAGTTGCTGTGAAGCATTCGCTCGTAGAACATAGATAGCGGTTTCAATCCTCAAATGTTTCCGATTGATAAAACGTCGCCTTAAGAGAGTTTTCTTTTTTCTTTTCTTTTTTTTTTTTTGTTTCAATATATAATAATGAAATTGTCGGAAAAGAAAATCCTTAATTTGCCCTTTCACTTAGGGTCTCTTTCCTGGCTATAAATACTCGCTGACCCATAGCCTCGATCTCTTTTTCCCTCAGGCTTTCAGCCTTACCGCCTCACTGATGTGAACGCTCACAGATACAGCGTTTCCCAAATGCTGGGAACACGCTAAGAACAATACACGTACGTACGTACACTCACTCAATTCAACACACACACGCACATAATATTCATCACACACCACTGTGTCCATGTAACTGTTCATGTAACTTGTAACCTTTCTTGTTATTAATACATATATTTGCTTACATATATTTATCGGTCTTGTGTTTGTTTTTCTTTGCCTTCTTTGGGCTTAATTAAAATCCAACTTTCTCATATTCATCTACATATAGTCAACATGACACGGTCCGCTACAAGGTCAAATTACTGATCAGTTCATTGGTGTTTTTTTTTATCATCATTCTGCATAAAATTATTTGAATTTCAAATACCATAAATTGGTATTTAATTTTATATTGATAATAAAAACCACCACCACCATTAGGATTTTACGTTTTGTGACAATAAATATTTTTTTTGGGGGACCCGAGCGCGTAACCCAGGACAGGAAAAAAAATTCCCCCCCAACCCCCACCCACCGTCGGTTGCTCCTGGCCTCAAAAGTAATTAATATTCCCTTCTGTTTAGCACAATAGGATTTTTTTTTATCTAGCTGTTCTCCAGGGCTGGGCACCTCTCAATCATAATTTTCTCAGTTGCCCTCTGTCTTTTTCAATACAAAGAATTGTATTTTTTTCTCTCTGTCCAAAGACAGAGACGCATAAATGATGAAATTTATAAATAAATATGAAATTATATCAAAAAGGAAATAATTTTTTTATTTAACAAAGTGATTTTGTAAGCAAAGCTCAGATGTGAACAAGGTCGAAAATATTAATTTTATTGAGGATCGAACTTTTTGTCTGTCAACAATTGTTCTAGTGAGACAAATTATTTTGATTATACCATATCGAGTTACCCTCAGATACTACACTTTGAAACATCCCATGGCTACTGATTGAAAAAAGACATAATTCATATAACACTGACTGCAATATTTATTTGTATAATATAAAACAAATGTAGCCTTTATTAATGGGAGATGGGAAAAAGGACAAAAGATTTTTTGTTTTCACCCCAATAAGGTTTTCCCTTTCGTTAGCCACTAGCACGGAAGGGGTTATAGAAAATTTTTGCGAGAACAAAGAGATATTTTATGGAGGAAAGGATGAATTTTTAAGGATAGGGGATAATATCTGGAGATCGTCGATTGACATTACATTTGAATAAAACCTATTATAGCTATCAGGGAAACAAAAAATTTAGAGGGAGTTCCACAGGCAGAGGTGAGAAACATGAATCATTGAGAGTTGCTAAAAAATTTTTAAAGTTAATACTAGCCACAATCTCTGATTTAAACGAACCACAATAATTCTTACACCAAAACAAAAAAGAACATTTAAAACCATTCTTGTTAACATTCACCATTTTACCACAATGTCTATATTTTTTATCCCAACTAGTCCCCATATGTAAAATTCTTTTTTGTGAATTATTTTTAAAACAATTTAAAATCTGAACCCTAATGTGTATTTTAAAAATATGGATAAAAAATTTACAAGAAACTAAATTCAATAGTGTTAGTAATAACCCCCCACACACACACTATATGACATTATACAAATTCTTAATTGATTGTGGCAGAAACAACATTAGTTAAATTGACGAAATAAATGCTGGACTTTAATAATATATAACACTCATACATCCAAACACACACTCATTCAAAACAACAAATATGAAACACCCATAAAAAAACAAAAATTTTTCTCTTCATCGACCCATAAAGAACTGACGTCTCTGGAAACCTAACGGGGGAGGGGGCAATAAACTAATGAAAGTGTGGACAGAAATAAAAGAGGTACGATGAGCAGATATCCATTAAGATTATTAATTTAAAGAAAGAAAATAAAAGAAAAAACCAATCTAAACCTAATCTAATTCCTTACGGTTAAATCAATGTTCAACACCGGTTCTCGTATCCTTGATTGTTACCGGCATCAAAGCCATGTCAGTACTAAAGATGGGGACCGTTGGGAACACCTGGTACCCCAAGTCCCAAAAGTCTTAACCTCACAGTCGGTGGGGGGTGTAAACGGTAGTGTCAGAGCTATGCCGCCCGGAACTTCGTTCCTGGTAGGGCCACCAAAAAAAGACAGGTCTGACACACACGCCGGCTAACAAGGGCTCTGGTGAAAATCCAAGGAGCGTCTGCATCGGTAACCGGCGGCTTCTGGTCGTTCCTGTCTCTGCGTCTGTGGGAATCCCGCGGCAAGCAAGAACGTTATCCGAGTAGGCCTGGGTACCCTACTTCTGTAATTTATCCCAAGAATCTTCTTCTCATAACAGGAAGAATTCGGCTCAATCCGCCCAGAGTGAATGCCGCATCAGTACAGTACAGTACTCGACACAAATATATATATAATATATTTTGTCAAATCTTTCAAGTCTTTGCTTTGACAAACAAGTTGGGAAAAGTGAACTTTTTTGCTTGAGAGAATCCCTTCTGACGATTTGTTTTTTATCTTAATTCTCATAACACCTATCAAATATATAGAACACATATTGTTCAGCCTTCGTATCAAATGGTAATTTTATTGTAAAAAATTTTCACTGGCCTTAAGGACAAAAATATTTCATTAGCATCATTGTTCCATAATATCTTCAACCAAACTTTAAAATAGATAAAATTGGAAATTTTACCACCTGCAATAAAGAATGCTTTCTTTTTAATGGTTTCGACTTCCCCATCAGAGTTAATCGAAGTTTGGCACTTCTCCAAGCCAAATGAACAAAAGTTTTTTGGATCCCACGAATCATCAGCCAGGTGAGTTTTGCCTTAACCGTTATCGAAATTTTCAACCCAGGCGCCCAAGGCCATTCGCAGAGCGAGCCTATAACTGTTTCGTAAGACCGATATCGTTAATCAGCTCATCATCCAATAACAATCCTGAAATTGTCATTTATAATGCCCTACGAGACAATAAAACATACAATGGACTACGACCTTACAATGAAAAAAGGTGATCGAGGGTCTCAACAAATCCGGTAACAGCATAACGCAGTTAACAGATTTTTCCAAACCCGTTGAACAAAGTCTTTTGCCGACCAATAGGGCCCTTTCGAATCACCACTCAGGTAAATATGATGCCTCATCATTATTCAGAATATTCCAAATATTTATAAACAAATCAATAAATATCTTCATAAGACCGAACTCGTCAATCAATTGAGGTGTTTCAAGCAATTATGACATTCAACGAATAAAAAAAACTGGCCTCAAAACAATAAAAATAACTTCTCTTTCAATGACGAAAATCACTTCTCAGGGATGGGAATTCTTAAACTAATAAAGGAAAAAACACTTTGCAATCCTGTATCCGATTTGCTGAATATTTAACTAGGAAACGCGATATTTATAAGATTTGATAGAAATTTCAATGCAAATATAATGTGTCCGCCTTCACTTTGTCTGAGGTAACACATCTCCCGATATTATTTATGTACTTGAAAAATCCATAAAAAAAACAAAGTCTTACTGATGAAATTTTATGCCAATGGAAGGGTAGAAATATAAAGATTTTTGATAGATGTGCGAAATTCAATAAATTGTATTCATGTTAAAAATTCCTTTATTCCTTATTTTGAATTGTAGACCTCATTTTTTTCCTGCAAATATCATGAATTCATTTTAACGTAACAAGAGAGATTTTAATTAAAAAAACCAGAAAATATATTGTTTCCTTGACCGGATAATCCGTTTTTAGAGAAAGAAACGTCCGGGGAAAGAAACTTAAACACCCAACCGCAAGCCAACAACAGACTTATCGTTTGACATCTTGGATTGTCTAATTATTTACCTTCTGATTTTTTGGAATTATAATCAAAACCTCGATACATTTTTCGAAATACCTGGCCGAGATGGTTAAAACCAGGTAGAGAAATTCCGAATGGACCGGATTTAATTGACTTGCGAAGGAAAACGGAAAAGCAAGAACGTAAAGCATGCCGATATAATAAAAACCTACAATCTTGATAAATGGAGAGAAAGTACGAAAAAATGTCCGATCGAATCCCATTCGCTTCCACCAGCGCACCAAAACTGATTAAATTAAGTCGGACCCAGGATAAAGTTTGTTCTGCAAAACCGGCCGCCGAAAGGACAACAAAATTTAATAAATCGATGGTAAACCCTTCATCGGATGCCTTTAAATTTATAATTGATCATTTAGCTTCAATGTCGACTTTCTCGATGATTTTTTCTCAAAATGTTTTATTTCAAAATAATCTGCCCTGTTAAATTTTGACCACAAAACCATAATAATAAAAGAAGGTGTAAAATAAAGATAACATAAAACAGGTTTAAAACAAAGATAAAAAATGAAGGTGTAAAACAAAGACAAAATAAAAAAAGGTGTAAAACAAAGGCAAAATAAAAAAGGTGTAAAACAAAGATAAAATAAAAAAGGTGTAAAACAAAAATAAAATAAAAGAAGGTGTAAAACAAAAATAAAATAAAAAAAGGTGTAAAACAAAGATAAAATAAAAAAGGTGTAAAACAAAGATAAATAAAAGAAGGTGTAAAACAAAAATAAAATAAAAAAAGGTGTAAAACAAAGATAAAATAAAAAATTGCCTTCGGACAGTTATAAATAAAAAAAAGGTTAAAAACAAAAATAAAATTGCAAAAAGGTATAAAAAAAGATCAAAAAAAAATGAAACAATTTTGAAAAGATAAAATAAAAAAAATCCCCAAAATGTGAAGATAAACAAAAACCAGGTGTAAAACAAATCTGAAATAAATTTTGGTTAAAATAATATGGTAAAATTAAAAACTTGTTAGATCAAATCTCAAAAAATCAATCTTAAAACAATGACTAAATAAAAAAATATATTTTAACAATGACAAAAAGTAAAAAGATGTAAAACAATGACAAAATAAGAATTGGGGAAGGTTAATTTTGAAAATGAACTTTCTAGAAAATTCAAAAAAACTCAACAAATAATCAGCAAAAAAACCTTAAGAAAAATATATTTTTAAAATTTTTATATAAAGTTCAGTGTTTAAAACAAAAAATTAAAGATTATAGCATCAAAATAAATAGGCGCTCAGAATTGGTCTGTACTTTTTCGACGACAAATGGTGATAAGTCTTTTTATATCGTTCAATGAATGGAAATGTTTTTCTCATTTAAAAAGAACAATTTTACATCATTATCATTAAAGGCGGGTTAGGGAAACCAGATATTAACGTGATTTTCCCATCCCAATCGTTAATGAGACTAATTCAGTTCATAAATAGTAACATTTTTTGCTCATTCAATGAATGCCGAATGTTTTCTCATAAATTAAATGGCCATATTATCATTATGATTGGATATGGGATATAATATATAATCATTGATTCTATCCCGATAAAAAGTAAAAGTTAAATAACTATATATATAATTATATATATTCAATAATGCCGAATGTTTCCTCTCCTGGAAATTAAATAATTATTTTTAATCAATTAAGAAAAAGAGAACAGATATACCTTTTGATTTTCATCCATTTTAGAGATCAAAGAAAAGGATAATTCTTATTAACACTATGATTCAGTCAATGAATGCCATTGATGTTTTTCTCATAAGTTTATTTATATAATTTTATCATTATCATTATATATATATATATATATATAAATTTTAATCGCAAAAATATGACATGGATTTTAAATGTTGTTTTATTTTCCAAATTTTTTAATTTTATAAATTTTCCATTAATTTTCAAACATGAACATTTATTGTCAAAATTACAGAAAAAATCATGAACTTTTGACATTTAAATTGAAATAATTTCTCGAAAACGATAAAATTTTGTTGTTTTCTAAAAATTTAATTAAGAACATTCGACAGAAAATATATATATTTTTAAAAAGATAGAATATGAACGTTGAAAAAAATATTATATAATATTTATATTTATTTGAATAATATATATATATATATATATTATATCTGTTATATATATATAGAGTTTGTTTTGTGAAATTTTAATAAGCATGTCTTTTCAAATGATGGTCCAAAATGAAAGTAAAAATTTTGAACATAAAATATTTTATTATATGTCTTTTACCTAAATAGATATATTCAATGAAATCATCCCATTATTTTAAATGGTAAAATCAAGACATTCATAAATTATTTAAAATAAAATTAAAAATATAAAGTTGAAATGTATTAAAAACAAAACATTGTAAATACAGTCATATATATAAGATATATAAATATATATATATATATATATATATATATATATATATATATATATACTATATATATATGTTTATAATAAAAATTAAGATATAAATTTACATTGATAACTATTTTGTAAAAATAAAAATATCAATAAGAACACCGGATTATATATTTACTGATCTTTTTTATATATATATAAAAAAATTTTATGTTTATTCATTTTTTTTTATAGATACAAATATTTAAGTAAATTTAAATTTAAAATAAATTTATTAATAACATTTACCTGACTTTTAATGTCTGAGAAAATGTCATGGAAAATATTTTTCCTCCGCCAAGAAAATTTCCTGTATCCTTATTTTTAACTGTCATATAGCCTTTCGTCCTTTTAAATATTTTTATAAATTAAAAAAATTTTATCCATGATTCGGTTTTAATGTTTTTAAACTACTATTTTCCATGATTCTCTCAAGTACACTTATATCTGCTCGATGCGTATCAAAAATATTAAATGACGTCATTTTTTATAAAATGGACAAAGTCTGACGTTCATTAACAAATTAATCACAACGATCATAGTTACAATTTTTTTTATTCAATTCGCCATAGGGATGATCTTGGAGGAGATCGATATATTAGTAGGGTCGGAAAATACTATTTATATTCCTTCTGTGAATTTCGTTTTAATATCGAGAAATTTTATTTGAAATAGAATAAAAATATACATAATGTATCTATATAATTCAATGAAACATGTTTGAATGTCTACATATATCTATCTATCTAATATATATCCAAGTATAGGATTGGTGTATACGGAATGAATTCCAATAACCAACAATTACTATTTTTAAAAGAGTGCTCAATACAGAGTAGAGCAGATATAATTATTTATTTAAAAATTATAACGTAAATATGTTATAAAATCACTACAAAAATAGCCATTTTGTTTCAACACCTCCAGTGTCTTATCAAGTGATGATGTTGAATGGAAAATAAATGGTTTTAAAAGTTTCAAATTAATTAACGATCCTTCGCATGGGGAAAACGTTGTTACAAAAGCTAGAATAACCAATCAAAATACAAGTATAGGAGAATTCAAAAAACTTGAGAACAAAGTAAGGTTATAATAGCTATTAAGAGCTTTAAAGTTGGGGTTATACTAAAATAGAATTTATTCTAACCAATAAGTATTAAATCATATGATAAAATTTGATATTAAAATTAAAATTAAAAAATTTTTATAATTTTAAAATCTAAATTTAATCTCTATTAAGTTTAAAATTATAAAATTACTGAGAAAAAGAAAAAAAATACATGTTATTCAATTTATTTTTTTATTGATTGATATATTTCCATATATATATATGATTCTGATTATTACTGTGATATTAATATATCTGATATTTCATTAGGACCTGTTAGCGAAGTGATTTCAACATTAATCACATTAACATTGCTATTTAATTCTTTGTATAAATTGTTTCTTTAAGATATAAAATATAAGCTGCACACTCTAATATATATATGGTGGACTCTCCAGTCGTATTCTAGGTATGAGGGTCAAGTAGCTCAGTTCGTAGGAACCACACCACCACATGTGATTTGATTATAGTGGTAAAGACTTTGTGCAGAACCAACCACACTTTTTGAAGGGTCGAATACACAGACATAAAAAATAAACGATACGTGCCATATTTAATCCTAAACGACCCTTCTAAGCAGGAGACTCAATTCAAATTGTCCTTCTCCTGACCAGTTGCCATCCAAGGCTATAAAACCCAGTCTGTCCTGACTTTTACCTTTATATATATATATATATATATATATATATATATATATATATATATATATATATATATATATATATATTTATAATATAGAAGCTCTTTCAGTCTGCTGTAAAAAAACAGAAGAAGGATAGCTCAATGCCATATTAAATGTCAGATAATAATGTATTTAAAATTTCATTTCCTGTGCAGTGACCTGCCAACTACTTAGATTTATAACGTTTTCATATTTCATCAGGCGGTCAAAACAGCTATATTTTGAAAAAATTTTGTAAGTCAAACATTTAAAAAACATTTGATGCTTGTGCATTTGACACACAAATTTCAAATACAAAAATACACACACGCACGCATGCGCATAAACAAACACACATACTGAATGCATATATATATATATAATATATATATATATATATATATATATATATATAAATATATCAATAAGTTTCTACCATTGTTTATATTTTAATCAGATTGATTTTTTATATATCGTTTTTTTTCTTTATGCTTTGTCACCTGTATAAGATCCAATATATTTTTCGACAGAATTCATGTTCATAGCTCTTTCTTTTACAAAATCTTTTTCCTTCGATGTTGATTTGACCATTATGAATCAAGAAACCGAAGGTTTTCAGCCTGAAATTGTTACCTATATATATATATATATATATATATATATATATATATATATATATATTTTTATATTTGATTTGTAACCTGTAGTCGATATTAAATTTGTCAAATTTTCTCAATTACAAAAAATATCCCTTAAATAAACTTTTTTTTATTTCCTTCGTCCCATCTCTCTCCCCCACCTCGTCTTTCCCTCCCTCTTATTCTAACATTAGATTGTCTATGGTGTGTGTATGTCACCACGAAATGTATCTTTATGCATTAGACATCCGAAACATTCATTTTTCTCTTACTTAAACACCTTCCACCCACCTCTCCTAAAATTCTCTCTGTTAAGGTTTAATCTCCTCCTCCTCCTCATACTTACATTTTCTCTAAATTCTGTTTTTATTTCCGGATTTGTTTTTCTGTTTTCATTTTTATAATTTATAGGTCTGATGAATTGGATCGTATTTATGATTCCAATGGAATAAATTAATTACTATGGAATATTAGTGTTTAAGCCTTTTATTATATATCCTTACTCTGTCCTGACATTGAGTTCTACCTGGATTCTTCCTCTTGAATTTTTATTCTAAAAAATATACATGTATGGATATTTATATATTTTGATATTTTAAATATATTTTATATAAAAATATATATATATATATATATATATATATATATATATATATATATATATATATATATATATATATATATATATATATATGTATCAAAATTTACTTTTACAAATTTTTTTCTGGGATCCTCACAGTCAAAATAAAGTGTTCAAAGATTTGCAGACGACTTTAAGCTTTGCGTATGAATCGCTATTAATAACAGATTGAAGCCGCGAGGTACGATCATCAAACGTTAAATCTTCTCAGTGTCTGGATGGGTGACTGCTTGGGAATGCCAGGTGGTGTAAGCTTGGATGTGCGGGTGGTGTAATGGAAAATGGCTTGCAATTGTTAATCAGAGAGCCGAGTTCCAATTTCAGTTCTGTTTGTTATATTCCCTTACGGACAATTACCCTTGATATTATGATTCCATCTCTTCTTTCTCCAGCTATCGGTTAATTAGTAAGACGTGTATCATTAAAATCCTTATTATCTAAAAAAACTGAAATTACATAAAAAAATATTTAGATTTCGTCATTAAATAACCCATAGAGGTTGATATGTCGCTAAACAAAACAACAAACTTTGATCTTTAAAAATTTAATCCCATATCTATCGTTATATTCTGTCTTCTTAATTCTTGTTCTTTTACTGCCCTCCCTCCTTAATACTAGTTTTTTCTCATATTCTCTAACACCCAGTAACCCCTTGTGTCCTAGTGGCTTTATTGCCTTTGATTTTCAAAAATTTAAATGCAATGTCAATCGTTATATTCTGTCTTCTTAATTCTTGTTCTTTTTTGTCCTCTCTCCTTAATAGTAGTTTTTCTCATATTCTCTAACACCCAGTAACTCCTTGCGTCCTAGTGGCTTTATTGCCTTTGATCTTGAAAAAGTGAAATGCAATGTCAATCGTTATCTTCTGTCTTCTTAATTCTTGTTCTTTTACTGCCCTCTCTCCTTAATAGTAGTTTTTCTCATATTCTCTAACACTCAGTAACCCCCTTGCGTCCTAGTGGCTTTATTGCCTTTGACCCTCAAAAATTTAAATGCAATGTCAATCGTTATCTTCTGTCTTCTTAATTCTTGCTATTTTATTGTCCTCTCTCCTTAATAGTAGTTTTTCTCATATTCTCTAACACTCAGTAATCCCTTGCGTCCTAGTGGCTTTATTGCTTCGATTGGGGTGAAATGATTTTTTTTAAATTTATTTTTTTGATATATTTTCAAGGTTTGTAATTGTTATTCTACCTTGTTATATTTTTTTTTTTTAAATGGCAATTTTAAATCCTGTTTTTTAGATCCTGAGAATTGTCACACCAAAAAAATTTTCCTTCTTTTCTTTCGTTATTTTTGTAAAAAGAAAAGAGTTTGTTGAAAAAGAGAGTCGAGTAGATTTCAATATGCAACGAGGTAAAATGTCACCTTTTTTGTTCCGGTGTTTTGATTAAGGACAGACGTGGGAAGATCGACTCAATCAATAAATGATGAATGGGAAAAAAAATCTCCATCGAAAAATAGTCTCGCCTGGGTAAAATGAGGATCAGGGAAGAATAACAAGCTTCGAGTAAATACAGGGAATTCCTCAGATAATTTGTATTATGGTGTAGAAAATTTAGAAAATGCCAAATTTTTATCTTTTTGTTTTTTAAAAATAATCCATATAGACACCTCAGTGGGATATTTAATGCTAACAAGATTTTTCGAATAGATGAGTCGAATATGTATTCTTTGTAAGAAATCATTTTGTAGGAAATCAGGTTTTATTGACGTGTTTTTGTAAAGGTTTCAATACTATTTACATTATTTGGACTATCGTCTTCATCTTTGTCACCATATGAGAACCCTTACTCCTGTTCAAAAGACTTAGGAGGATGCTCAGGTAAATTTCTTTGTTCTTTGTTCTAAATCCATCAAGAACCAAATATTTGTTTATGGCATGCAAACCATGCTATACGGACCTCAGTTTATGATTTAGGACTGAGTTTCCAGGTCCTTCTAAACCCTACTTTAACACTATACTTCTAACGTCTCCACCAAATCTCTTAAATGTTATTTTTCCTCAATTGGAGTAGATAGGTTTTAATTATCGTTTGGTTCACAGATCCTCCCCGTCTTTTAAACAAATTAATTTTTATTCTTTTTTCCATTTAGGATTGGTTTTCAAAGTTCCTTCCAAAGGTCTATTTCAACACTAGACTTCTTCAATCTCCACCTAATCTCTTAAATGTTATTTTAAATATCTCAGTTGGATTAGATTAGATATAATGCCTATCATTTTATTTTCACATCTCCTGCCCAGTCTTTTGAACAGGAGTAAAGGTTTATCCATGTTTTCTGTTTATATTTAGGTTTCCAGTTCCTTCTAAAGTCTTTTTTTTACTCTATACTTCTAAGGTCTCCGCCTAAACTCTGAACTTTTATTAACTACCGTATTAGACGGCATATAAGGCGCACTTTTTTTTTTACTAAAATATCTTTTAAAATTCCCCTGCGTCTTATATGCCAGGTTTAAAATTAAAACATAAAATTAAAATATGTAGGTTTAAAATTCGCGATAGTCGGCCGAAATTAGCTACCTGGCAACTCCTATTAGTATAGACTTTAGAGTACCTTTCATATACCTATTGTCATTATTTAAAAGGCTATTATGCAGATTAAAGTGTTATCATTGATAATATTCATTATATTAATTTCATCATGTTTAATATTAGTACTTTGTTTTACTAAAATTATATGCAATAAATTCAAATTATTTGTAATTAATATTTTTCTCGCGATAACTTCAGTTTCATTGGTATAAATACAATCAGAATTTTTATATCCTAATTATTCCACTAAGACGTTTACAAGATGCAAGTTGTACAGATCATATAAAGGAAAATTTTTGACTGAATTTTTAATGGTAACTGTACTGTTTTGTTCAATTGTAATAATTGCTTGATTTTTTATTTTGTTTTCTTACTTTTGGATATAATAAAGTTTTTATAGGCTCGTGTTCTTTTTTATTGTTATTTTTCATTTAATTGTAATCATGGTTTGTTTAACCAAAATAATATCTCATAAATATAGCCTAGCCTGTACCATTTACTAATAATTTTAATAATTATTCATTTTTTCTTGATTTGCCCTGCTGAATTGGGGTGCGTCTTATACAACCGTGCGTCTTATATGTCGTCAAATACGGTATTTATTTTTTTAGAGGATCTGTCCGTGATCACTACAATTTTAACCTTTTTACGTCTAGAGTCAATCGTTATGTTCCCGTCTTATCCGCATAAACTACCCATTGACGTAACCCTTTACCAAGACTTTTGCCCCTTTTATTTTACATTATGAATCTTAAAAGAAAAAAAAAATCAATTTCTTTTTAATGATGGACGCAATAAAAGATTTTTCAAAAATAAAATTTTGAGTATGCTTGTCTGCCAGGGTGGCTATCCAATCCCTGTTACAGACGCCCGCTCAGGCAGATTTGTGTTTGTCCAACACCCACAGAGCCCGGTTGTGGTTTATATTGCACCTCTGCTCAGCGGGCCTTAGTTACAGTTTCTGGGAAAGAGCGCATTATCTGGCATGAGCAACAGTCAGAATAAGCCCAGTACGCTCAAACACTCGGTCACGATGACTTACGACTTCGTGCAAGCTGAACTATTGACGGCTCTCAAATAGTTCCGTCTACCCACAAGACTTCCCTCACAAGACTGGCTCAATCCGCGGTTTGGTTTTCTGCCACTTTCCAAAGGTGCCTCACTCTGGGATCGCCTCGAAAATCAGGTAGCATCAAGAAATTTTCAATGATTTTCTGACAAATCGACCACACTGAGATTTGAACCCGGATATCATGGTTTTGGACATGCGCCCTCGGTTACTGGATGAAGATTGAAAGTTGAAAATAGTTGATACGTGAAATGAAATACCTGTTAAGATTGTAGTAATGGAGGAAAATTTTAAAAAGTCATTTTTATTTTTTGATATTTTCTTCCCATTTGGCTAGTGAAGTCACTAGTGAATCTTGGGAAAATATATCAATGGAATTTTTCTACTTGATACAAATGGAATAGAATAGTCATGTTCTCACAATGCCAATTTTAAAAAATATTAATTGCTTAAAATTACATTCTTTTCTATTTCTGGTTTTTCTATAGCTATCAGTAATGAGTTATGGCTTACGGCCGTATCACGTCGAAATACCGGTTCCTGTACGATTAACCAACTTAAGCAAGGTCGAGCGTCGTCATTAACAAGATGGATGACAGCTATTGTAAATATAAATATTTATTTGTAATTCTGGTTGAGCAAAAATCTATAACGTATATTCAGATCTCATTGAAAGACCGGTTGCATTACGATTACTGAAGTTAAGCAACGTCAAGCCTAGTCTGTACCTAGATGGGTGGCCGCTTGAGAATAGTAAAAGCTATAAGCTTGGCTGTGCGGATAGAAATGTCTTACAGCCACATCATGTTGAAACATCAGTTCTCGTACGATCACCGAAGTTAAGCAATGTTGGACCTGGAGAGTACTTAAACGGGTGCCAAATAAATTTTTTATAATTGGATATGCGATTAGGCGATTAAAAAATGGTTTAAAAAGCAAGAGACACCGGTTTCTCGTAAATCACCGAAGTTAAGTGTTAACGTCGGGCCTGGTCAATACCTTAATGGGTATGGCTTATGGAAAATTTTTAGAAGTTTGTAAGAAATTTGGATTTTTATGGGTGGTTGTATTTTTTTTTCTTTCAGATCGGTTTCATTGAGTTCAGTTTTTTCATTTTTTTTATTTCATTTCTTTCGTTTTCTTTTTTATTCATTTACTTAAATTGCAAATACTCTTTTCTTTTTCGTTAACTTTCTTTCTTTTTACTTCATTACAATTCTCTTCTTCCCCATTTTCTTTAATTAAAGAAAAAAATCCCTTAGTAAATTATTTTTTATCTAAAAAAAAATCCGTTATTTCACTTTCTTTCAAATATTTTTTTATATTCTTTTTTCTTTCATTTGTGTTTCCATTTCATTTTTTTTTTTGTTTT
>CAHIKZ030001926.1:87500-125000 GCA_903632075.3 Acanthosepion pharaonis | reverse complement strand
GTATAAAACGATGAAAAATTTTCGCTGATTCTGACGTCATTCTGGGTGGACCTATTATTTTTCGTTTATGGCTTGTTTAACCAAAATAATACCTCATAAATATAGACTAGGCTGTACCATTTACTAAGAATTTTACTAATTTTACTAATTACTAATTTTTTCTTGATTTGCCCCGCTGAAATAGAGGTGCGTCTTATACACCCGTGCGTCTTATATGCCGTCAAATACGTTAAGTATAAATTATGAAGTAAGTAAAGATAGTAACTTCAATAAGCTTGTGCTAATATTGCAAAGGTAAGTCATGAAAATACCTGTTCCAAAATGTTCACAATGATTATTTCCTGTCAGGTGTTACTTAGAGAGGAGATGGGTGCTGCCAGGTAAAATGCCATTAAGATGTCAGGGGTTAATGAAGAGAAAGAATTGAATCCATCTCAATCATTTCTGCTGTTGATACTGCGTAAACAAATAAAACCTGTCTTGTGTTACTTAGAAAGGAGATGGGTGCTGCCAAGTAATCCCTATTTCCATGAGATAGGAGATTATTGTGTATGCGGGTGTGGAAAGGGACGTAAAGCATGGAGTGAATGTAAGAGGATTTTTTTTTTATGTTTCTCCTTATCAATTTAAATAATTTGCAGAAATAGCTTGATGGGAAATTTATCCCGGCTTTCCCACATCAAAGGGCTGCGGTTAAAAAATTGCGACAAAACGCGAATAAAAAACAGCAAGATCAGAGCGGACAAAGTCTCTCTCTTTTAGGCGCGTGCGAATAAAGAAAAAAAAACTCCTGCTCGGTGTGTAACAATAAAAGAAGAAAATGTTTATTTACATATACAGGGAAAAAAGGGTAAAGGAGTAAAGACAATTAGGAGAGAAAAAAAAAGGGCAAGGAAAAGTCCTTTAAGGGAAGAGAAAATGTTCATATATAAAAAAGGCTTGCCCAAAATATTTCTCGGAGTGCCTAAAAGTTCTTTAAGCGAGTGAAAGGTTGTTAAGGTTTTTAGAAACACCCACAGTTTCTAGAAAGGTTTTGTTAAGGTTTTTAGAAACACTCACAGTTTCTAGAAAGGTTTTGTTAAGGTTTTTAGAAACACCCACAGTTTCTAGAAAGGTTTTGTTAAGGTTTTTAGAAACACTCACAGTTTCTAGAAAGGTTTTGTTAAGGTTTTTAGAAACACTCACAGTTTCTAGAAAGGTTTTGTTAAGGTTTTTAGAAACACCCACAGTTTCTAGAAAGGTTTTGTTAAATAATTTAGAAACACTCACAGTTTCTAGAAAGGTATTGTTAAGTTTTTTAGAAACACCACAGTTTCTAAAAGGTTTTGTTAAGGTTTTAGAAACACCCACAGTTTCTAGAAAGGTTTTGTTAAGGTTTTAAAAAAAGGTTTTGTTAAGGTTTTTAGGAACACCCACAGTTTCTAGAAAGGTTTTGTTAAGGTTTTTAGAAACACTCACGGTTTCTAGAAAGGTTTTGTTAAGGTTTTTAGAAACACTCACAGTTTCTAGAAAGGTTTTGTTAAGGTTTTTAGAAACAGCCACAGTTTCTAGAAAGGTTTTGTTAAGGTTTTTAGAAACACCCACGGTTTCTAGAAAGGTTTTGTTAAGGTTTTTAGGAACACCCACAGTTTCTAGAAAGGTTTTGTTAAGGTTTTTAGAAACACTCACGGTTTCTAGAAAGGTTTTGTTAAGGTTTTTAGAAACACTCACAGTTTCTAGAAAGGTTTTGTTAAGGTTTTTAGAAACAGCCAGTTTCTAGAAAGGTTTTGTTAAGGTTTTTAGGAACACCCACAGTTTCTAGAAAGGTTTTGTTAAGGTTTGTAGAAACACTCACGGTTTCTAGAAAGGTTTTGTTAAGGTTTTTAGAAACACTCACAGTTTCTAGAAAGGTTTTGTTAAGGTTTTTTAGAAACACCCATAGTTTCTAGAAAGGTTTTGTTAAGGTTTTTAGAAACAGTCACAGTTTTCTTCAAATTTCTCGTAGAGTAGGAAAATGTTGGTAGATATAGGCATTCTGCAGTTGAGTGAGTTCATAGGTCGACGAAAAAGTCTTGTATATGAAAGGAGGCAGCTTTCACCTGGTCTTTAATAGATGGTACGTTTGTTCTCGACAGCCCTTTAGTGGGTAGTTCTTTGGTTGAAAGTGGTTCCGAAGTTGACTGGTGCTCTCTATCGCCGACCTTACAGACAGTGAGCCGAATTCTCACTGCCAAATAGGTGTAGATTCTCCAAATTTATGGAGATTTTGGAAGCTCAGAAGTATCGGGGACTTTTCCCTCCAAAATCGTTATACAACTTTCCTATTCCCTCCATTGGTAAAAAAAGACACATTCTTATCTCTGACAAGAATCAAGGTTTTGGGAGCCGGTTTTGAATAATGAAACACGTTGGAATGAACAAGCTGTGAAGTTTCCCCCAGATTTTATGGCACCATGGAAAGAATAATGGTGGTGGCATTCCTTTTTATATCTCCCAACTCTCTCGTTAGTCAGAAAATATATTCTTATCTCTGATAAAAATCAATGCTTTGAGAGCCGGTTTTGAAAGTGAGAAAAATGGTTGGAGTGAGGATTGGAAAAATAGACTAGAATATGAACTCGTAAAAATGTACACTTGCTAAAACATCTTATTAACAATTAGGGTAAAAAGCCGGCGACCACAAGCATTGCTTATTTTCACAGGTGCTTTTCCTTACAAATGCACTTACAAATTTCAACAGATTTATGAGATATATAGAGTGTATATAGCAACGATTTCTTTCGTTGTCCCTAAAGCAGCAACGCCTCTAGCTACGGAAACAGGAATAAACACAAATATGGAGTTATAGAACAAACAGTAACTATTTATTAAGCGGGGCATGGATGCTGTGGAAAAGAAAAAGGATGACTCTCTGTCAGAGCAATTAGTTCATTGTGTGAACGGCAATCTCCGGTCAAAGATCATATGTGTAAGCTTCTCGGGAGTGTATTTGGTTGTAGTATTCGATGCTTGCACATACAAATAAATCTAATTATCATTCAGTGGAGCGTTAGCTGTCGTATCGAATTCCTTATCCGGGAGTAGTGAGCGGAATTTTACACCGCCGTGCAGATGTGTCATCCCTGTTGATGTGGTTACTTCTTATCTGTCGTTATATAGCTATCTGTTTAAATGCTGATTCTCCTCTGCTTATATCAGTAGCGATCGACTCAACTTGAACACAGTTTTTGATTCTCGAGCTTCTGTTTGATTAGCCAACGTTGGATTCTTAATTCTGATTTTCTGGTTTTGTTATTTTATCGAAACCATGTCTAAGCATTGTTTAAGTTCCGGCATCTAAATGTCTAAGTTAACTAAAGCTTTAATCCTGGCTACATCTGTTCGTGCGCGGGAAATATCTTTTAGGTTTTTGGAGGTGCGAGAGATGTACGCATTGTGAACCACACTATACGGTATGTATGGTTGCGTCATAAATAATTTCTGTTTTCGTTTGTCAACATCATCCTCCAAGCAAGGCAATAAAGCCACTAAGGCACAAGTGTGTGTGTGGGGGTACTGCGTGTTAGGGAATATCAGAAAAATTACTATTAAGGAGAGAAGACAATAAAAGAACAAGAATTAAGAAGACAGAATATAACGACAGAAGATAATGATTGACATTTTTTGAAGATCAAAGGCAATAAAGCCACTAGGACGCGAGGGGTTACTGAGTGTTAAAGAATATGAGAAAAACTACTATTAAGGAGAGAAGACAATAAAAGAAGAATAATTAAGAAGGCAGAAGATAACGATTGACATTTCATTTAAATTTTTGAAGATAAAAGGCAATAAAGCCACTAGGACGCAAGGCTTTACTGAGTTTTAGAGAATATGAGAAAAACTACTATTAAGGAGAGAGAGAGTGTAGAATAAAAGACCAAGATTTAAGACGGCAGAGGATAACGATTGACATTCAAAAAGCCGGAAGAGAGTTCCTCAAGTGAGAAGTGCGAGAGAAGAAAATGTTATCATTGAACTTATAGAATATGTTCAGCGAGTGGTATGCTGAGCCACTACATCTGAATTTTCTATGCACATTGTTATACACGATATAAAAGCAGGGTAATCTATCATAGTGACATATTTCACCTTCTGCTATATCTAGTAATAGGTGTAACGTTAGCCAAGTAATGTATATTTTTCCCTCTTCAGTGTTCACTCTATATGTAAGCAACTTTTATATCCCATTGCTTTTTATGCAACCCCCAAAGCATTAAACACCCATCGAATGTTATTGTATTTGTAGTATAGTTTGAATTGTGTCCTCTGCTTTTTAAACTTCGTAATAATAGTCTTAAGTTGTCTGAATTTGATTTGAAGTATTTCTTTCATCTTATTTCCTTGTTTCCAATTATTATTCATTTTTGGTTATTATTCATTTTTGACTAGTATTTCTTTCATCTTATTTCTTTGCCTTCCACCAAGTTAATAGTCTTAAGTTGTCTGAATTTTCCAAATATTATTCATTTTGATTAATAATAGTCTAGTAATTGTTTGAATTTCTTAGATGAAGCCTTGGCAATTATTATTCATTTTTTGACAAGGATTTCTTTCATCCTATTTCTTTTCATCCTTGTGTGATTTCTTTGCTTATTATTCCATCAATTTCTTTCATCTTATTTCTCTTGTTTTCCACCAAGTAGTAATAGTCTTAAGTTGTGTGAATTTCTTAGGTTGTCATTTTGAAGTTTTCTTTCTTTAGATGTAATAGTCTTAAGTTGTCTGAATTTCTTAGATGAACCTTATTATTCATTTTTTGACTTTCTTTCAGTATTTCTCTTTTTTCATCTTATTTCTTTCTTGCCTTTCCAAGGATTTCCAATTTCTCTTGTAACCAAGTAAATAGTCTTAAGTTGTCTGAATTTCTTAGATGAAGCCTTGGCAATTATTATTCATTTTTGACTAGTATTTCTTTCATCTTATTTCTCTTGCTTTTTTCCACCAAGTAAAATAGTCTTTTGTGTTGAATTTCTTAGATGAAGCCTTGGCAATTAAAAAAAGTCTCATCTTATTTTCTTGAATTTCTTTTATAGAATAGTCTTAAGTTGTCTGAATTTCTTTCAATTATTATTCATTTTTTGAATATTTTTCTCTCTTGCTTTTCACGAAAATAATTAATTTCTTAGATGAAACCTCCGACGAGGTTTCTTTCATCTATTTCTCTTGCTCTAAAGTTTCTTAAAAAGAATTATTATTCATTTTTGACTAAAATTTCTTTCATCTTATTTCTCTTGCCTTTAACCAAGTAGTAATAGTCTTAAGTTGTCTTAGATGAAGCCTTGGCAATTATTATTCATTTTTTGAAATATCTTATTTCTCTTTGTTAGTAATAGTCTTAAGTTGTCTTAATTTGTTAGATGTATTCATTTTGATAGTATTTCTTTCATCTTATTTCTCTTGCTTTTACACCAAGTAGTAATAGTCTTAAGTTGTCTGAATTTCTTAGATGAAGCCTTGGCAATTATTATTCATTTTTTGATTTTTTTCATCCTATTTCTCTTGTATAATAGTCTTAAGTTGTGTGAATTTTTTAGATGAAGCCTTGGCAATTATTATTCTAGTATTTCTTTCATCCTTAAATAGTAATAGTCTTTGGTTGGATGAAAATTCAATTCCTTTTTGAGCCTTTCTTTCTCTTATTTCTCCAACAATTTAAAAGATGAAACTTAATGAATTATTTTTTAATATTTTCTGAAGACAAAACAAAATAAAAAAATCTTTTCAAAAATGAATGCCAACAAATGTCCCTTAATAAGGTTTAAATAATGTATGTAGGTGAATGTGTGTGTGTGTGTGTGTGTAATTTGATAAAGGAAAGTTTTTGGGGATAAAATTCAAACATCACTGAACAATTTAGCAGATGAAACTTAATGAAGATTGAAGACAAAACAAAAATTTCTTTTAAATAAACGCAGGTTTTTTTTTTTTGTCTTCCTCCAAACATCACGTGACACCGTTTTTTGCATTCTTTGTTTTGTTTAGGAGGATGATAGGACGGGAGGGTACACCTGCAAAATGTCGGTGTCGAGGTGAGACGTAAACATCATAAAATAGTTGTTTATTTCCCTCTTCTTCTTGCGCCCCCCATACTAACTACGGAGCTGAACTGATTCGTGAATAGAATTCAGCGGGGCGGGGTGCTGCTTGGCGGGACGGGAGAGGTGTTCATTTCACCCTGACACGTCCTTCCCACCCAGGCGAGTCTGAAGGGAAATAAAAGACTGTAACGGGAAACGAGAGACAAACGAAGGTTAAGGACTTTTATTTGTTTACCAAGTTTTGTCTAGTCTGGCACAAGGCTATATGTATTGAGCTCCCAGTGAAGACTGAACTATCATTAGCAGTAATAGATTGCAAGATTGACTAATACGCCATGATTATGTACCCAATGGGTCGTTTATTAATATTACCTTAGTCTGGCACAAGGTCATTCACTATAGAGGGAAAGGGTTTTCGAAACTGTCTTGTTTACAGCTGTTAAACAGTTGGAGATAGATATTAGGTTGGTGCAAAAATAATTTCGTTTTATCACATAGTAACATATGTTAGAAAACGAAATTATTTTTGCACCAACCTAATAGATAGATAGATAGATAGATAGATAGATAGATAGATAGATAGATAGATAGAATACTCGTACATATCGACAAGGAATGGAAGATAAGAATGAAGAAAAATATGGGAAAGCCAATGGAAGAGGGAAGAACTGAAAGAAAAAAGAAAGATAAAGAAAAATTGTAAGTGGGAGAAATAAAAGAAAGAAAGAAAGAAAGAAAGAAAGAAAGAAAGAAAGAAAGAAAGAAAGACCAATATAAAGAGGGAAGAGAAAGATAGTAGGAAATATTGAATAAAAACAAAAGAAAGAAAGAAAGAAAGAAAGAAAGAAAGAAAGAAAGAAAGAAAGAAAGAAAGAAAGAATGGAAAGAAAAAAGAAAGAAAAAAAGACCAATATAGGGTGGGGACATAAAGACAGAGGGAAAAATGTAGAGAAAAGAATGAAAGAAAGAAAGATTAACAAGAGAGAAGAAAAACGAACCATTTAAATGCCAACAGTAAAAAATAAAAAAAAAATAAAAACGTAGACAAATCTACTAACCAAACAAATTTCTTTACAAAGTAGACAGGCGCTTGCTTGCCCATCCCCAGGGTAGTATGTCTTTGGGTGACAAGCGGTGTACCTGTACAATGCCTGATTATGGATGCGTGCCATCAGCCGCGTCTCGCTATTATTCCAGGAAAACCGCAAATAAAAATAAATAGTAGAAAATATGTTGGTAAACAAGACAAAGAGAAAAAAATGTCTTCTTATTTTCCCGCCATTTCTTTCGATAGAAAGCAAAGAACAGACGACAAGTGACGAAAGAAGATATATAGACGAGGATAATTATATTGGAGTAGGAGAAGCGAAAATGTAAGGGGAATTTGCAAGTTAATAAGGGATAAAAAAAAATAGTACTTTTTTCGCTTTATTAATAATTGTTTTTTATCATAAAGTTCAGGTTGTTTTGAGTTTAGTATGATCGTGCGTTACTTAAGGTAAGCACTACAGATAGGAAGGCTAATTTCCAATATACATGCTGCTTCTTTAGCAGTCTTATAAAAAAAATTGTAAGTAACGTAAAATAATTGAAAGATAAAATAATGAAATAATATAAACTAAGTTTGGTTATTGGTCTTTCTCTTGAGCGTAGAATATAGAAAATGTAAAATTAAATAAATATTTAAGAAAAAGCTGAAGACAAAAATAAATAAATATTGTAATACACCAGGTTTGTTTATTACACTTCCTTTTAACTTAAGAGAAGTGTTTAAAATAATTTAAAAGAAAGCCAGGCACTTAGTAAAAGCAACATAATAAATTTGATGCGTAAGATTTGATTTTTTAACTTTTTAAAAATAGAATAACCCGAAAAAAAAAAAAAAAAAAAACGCTTAAATAAAAGTCGGTCGAAAGGGACAGTTTGTTATTGGATAAAATTTGTTTTTCAAATTATATATATATATATATATATATATATATATATATATATATATATAAAATCCATATGTGTATGGATTTTTTCTACAGATGATTTTTTTTACAGCTATGCTGGCCGTAACTAGTCGAGGAATCTAATGGAAATAATAAAACAAAATATATTAATATACAACCCAGGGTGTCTGAAAATCTTAAAACACACACACACACACACACATATATATATATATATATATATATATATATATACATATATATATATATATATATATATATATATATATATATATATATATATATAAAGAGAGAGATACTTGTTTTGAACAATAAAATATATATATATATAATCCAAATATATATATATATATATATATATATTTATGTGTGTGTGTGTGTGTGTGTGTGTGGATTTTTAAAAGCTAATGAGGAGGATGGCTTCTTCTCATGCAATTTAAAATTTGGTAATCGAATCTGGAGCCTATTCAGGGTCTATATAAGGAGTCAAGTTCGTTAAAAAAAAATCAAGTGATAGAAGGGAGAAAGTTTTGTGAAAGATTTGAGAAGAATTCAAAGGCAACAAGATTTCGTTGGTCACGATTAAATGTCCGCGGGCTGTCACCAGTGGATGAAGCATGTTTTTCCATAATAGCACGAATATGAAGCATGTTTTTAATGGCACGCATATGAAAGATATTTTTCCATAATGGTACGCATATGAAGTATGTTTTTTTTTCCATAATGGCACGCATATGAAACATGTTTTTTCTTACATAACGGCACGCATATAAAACATGTTTTTTCCATAATGTCACGAATAATAAGCATGTTTTTTCCATAATGGCACGCATATGAAGCATGTTTTTTCTTCCATAATGGCACGCACATGATGCATATTTTTTCTTCCATAATGGCACGCACATGAAGCATATTTTTTCTTCCATAATGGCACGCATATGAAGCATGTTTTTTCTTCCATAATGGCACGCATATGAAGCATGTTTTTTCTTCCATAATGGCACACACATGAAGCATGTTTTCTCTTAAAAAGATAAGACGCACAAAAGGAAAATCTTTTGCAATCTTATTTGGACATTTTGTAATCTGTTTCTTAATGTCTTGTCTATAAATGTAAAATTCGTTCAAGTTTCACAGCGGAGTTTCGAGTCTTGCTTGTTACTTTGCACATCATCAGGTAAAAAGAAGTGACCTGCTCTTTCACTGTCTATGAAAATCATTTTAGTCTATAAAAATCAACAATCAGAGAGTTGCAATAAGAAGCAATAAGAAAATAACTTGAACGAATATATTAGTGTGCAGTAAATAACAGTTAAAGTGCGTCTTTAAGTAATTCAAACATATTTAGACTGTTACTCTTAGAGTGTAAACAAACAATATAAATTGAAGAAATCAGATGAAAATAATAAATAGCGATATTAAATATTGGGCGTGTTTATACTTGAGTCAGTAGCTAATCGTGCTTTTACTTGAGACTATAGTTAAACATAGTAAGGGGGATGCTTATAAAAAGAAAGAATATTTCTCCAAATTCTCCACCTCCTTAACCAGGTATTGTCCTCAAGGACACATGGCGCAGTGGATAAACGTTGTGATAAATATGACAACAAAGATGAGGAAATTAGACCGAACAATGCAAATACCTCATCTTAGAAATATAGAGATACTTAAGCATTTCTAATTGTCTAATAAGTGCAAGGATTCATTTGTAGGATTCCATTTTTAGCATCATTTTTTAGGATTCCAATCACCTGAAGAAGGCCGTAGCGTACAACGACCGAAACGTTGTAATAAATATGTCGACAAAGATGATGACAATAGTCCGAATAATGTAAATAATGTACATGATATCTCATCTCAGAAATATAGACAGATACTGGATAGCCGGAACGTTGTAATAAATATGGCGGCAAAGATGAGGACGATAGTCCGATTAATGTAAATAGTGTACATAATACCTCATCTCAGAAATATAGACAGATACTGAAGGACCGAAACGTTGTAATAAATATGGCGACAAAGATGAGGACAACAGTCCGAATAATGTAAATAGTGTACATAATACCTCATCTCAGAAATATAGACAGATACTGAAGGACCGAAACGTTGTAATAAATATGGCGACAAAGATGAGGACAATAGTCCGAATAATGTAAATAGTGTACATAATACCTCATCTCAGAAATATAGACAGATACTGAAGGGCCGGAACGTTGTAATAAATATGGCAACAAAGATGAGGACAATAGTCCGAATAATGTAAATAGTGTACATAATACCTCATCTCAGAAATATGAACAGATACTAAAGATATTTTCTACATAACTTTATACTTTCTGAGTAAAGGTATGGTTATTAGATATATATTTTGCACATCATCAAATGTATTGTTTGTAATTTTACTATAAAAATGTACTGTTGATTTTTGTTTGTGTTCACTATTTGGGCATAGCTGAGACATTAACAGGTGTTACCATCCTGGGTCAGGAAGGACCTGAGAACAACAGCAATTAAGAGGTGGTTCTACGCTCCTCAAAACCTTTAATCTCCCGATCACAGGCCTTGCTGCCAGATGCAGTTTATTGTCATACCCAGGACATAGTCTTTAGGAACAAACTTTAATATTATTTATATTTTTAATTCATGCGACCTTGGTTTGACTATCTCACCGGAGCGGGAAAGGCTTCTTTTGTGAAAACTTAACTAGAGAGTCATGTGACTGGTATTCAAACTTATAAACTGTCTTATTCAAGTAAATGTATGGTGCATTTGACTTGTTTCTTTCTTGAAAAAAAAAACAAGTGAAAATCATGTCATCTCGACAGATGACTAATATCGACTCTCTTATGAAGTAAGATGTTAAAAAACTTATCTTCCCGTCTCAGGGTTCCGCAGAAATCATCACGGGTAGATAGTAAATTGAATTTATTTATTTGAGTAAATTCAGTTTAATAACCCCATGATGAATGGGTTTCATTTCTGCGAAACTCTGAATTGGGAAGATAAGTTATGAATATTTTATTTTATTTCCTAAACAGTTTTATTAAATGCTGTACAGTTTCTATTACCATACTTTAAAGAAAGATTTTCAATTTTATTTTGGATGATATTTTTCCTCCTAAAAGGTACAGAGTTTTTTTTCTTTTTTATTTAGTGTGCTTATATAACAGAATCCTCTATATTAATGTTGTAATTTTGGCTAATCCCTGTCGACAAAATGTTGTAACCTAGGGAAAGGTTACTGAATAGAATAATCACATGAAGGTTGGTAATGAATGATAATACTTAGGACAAGAACAACACATATAAGATTCGCCAGCGGCGCGTAGAAGAAGTCGACAACTGCTAGAAGTGAGTCAAGTGACTTCCACAATGAATCTCCAACTGCAGGATATCTACCAACCACCCCACGCGGTCAGATGTGGCATGAAACCGAATTTAATGTGGGGTATCCGAGACCTTAGGCACAGCCAAAAATTCCCCGTATAAAACGGGGCCAGGTAACTGTTTCCCGAGACGAGACTCTGCCCTTCGACATAGCTTCGTCTGGGGATCCTCTCTGCCCGGAGGCAGAGAGTTTGACCAGAACAGCTGGAGACGAATCTCCAACTGCAAACCAACATACAGGATTTTTACTACTGTATTTATGTGAATGGGGACATACCCATTATCGTTCATAGGTATGCTACAACACTATGAAAATGCACTGACTAATGATTTTTACTATGAAAATGCATTAGAAATAATTTTTACTATGAAAATGAATTGGAAATTATTTTTACTATGAAAATGCATTGGCCAATGATTTTTACTATGAAAATGCATTGGAAATGATTTTTGCTATGAAAATGCATTGGCCAATGACTTTTACTATGAAAATGCATTGGAAATGATTTTTACTATGAAAATGCATTGGAAATGATTTTTACTATGAAAATGAATTGGCCAATAATTTTACTATATGAAAATGCATTGAAATGAATTTTACTATGAAAATGCATTGGCCAATAATTTTTACTATGAAAATGCATTGGAAATGATTTTTACTATGAAAATGCATTGGAAATGATTTTTATTATGAAAATGCATTGAAATGATTTTTTACTATGAAAATGCATTGGAAATGATTTTACTATGAAAATGCATTGGAAATGATTTTTACTATGAATGCATTGGCCAATGATTTTTACTATGAAAATTTTGGAAATGATTTTTTACTATGAAAATGCATTGGAAATGATTTTTACTATGAAAATGCATGATTTTTTTACTATGAAAATGCATTGGAAATGATTTTTACTATGAAAATGCATTGAAAATGATTTTTACTATGAAAATGCATTGGAAATTTTACTTTTTGCATTGGAAATGATTTTTAAAATGCATTGGAAATGATTTTTACTATGAAAATGCATTGAAATGATTTTTACTATGAAAATGCATTGAAATGATTTTACTATGAAAATGCATTGAAATGATTTTTACTATGAAAATGCATTGGCCAATTTTTTTACTATGAAAATGCATTGGAAATGATTTTTACTATGAAAATGCATTGGAAATGATTTTTACTATGAAAATGCATTGGAAATGATTTTTACTATGAAAATGCATTGGCCAATGATTTTTACTATGAAAATGCATTGAAATGATTTTTACTATGAAAATGCATTGGCCAATGATTTTTACTATGAAAATGCATTGAAATGATTTTTACTATGAAAATGCATTGGCCAATGATTTTACTATGAAAATGCATTGGAAATGATTTTTACTATGAAAATGCATTGGCCAATGATTTTTACTATGAAAATGCATTGAAATGATTTTTACTATGAAAATGCATTGGCCAATGATTTTTACTATGAAAATGCATTGGAAATGATTTTTTACTATGAAAATGCATTGGAAAATGATTTTTACTATGAAAATGCATTGGAAATGATTTTTACTATGAAAATGCATTGAAATGATTTTTACTATGAAAATGCATTGGAAATGATTTTTACTGAAAATGCATTGGAAAATGATTTTTACTATGAAAATGCATTGGAAATGATTTTTACTATGAAAATGCATTGGGCAATGATTTTTACTATGAAAATGCATTGGAAATGATTTTTAAAAAATGCATTGGAAATGATTTTTTTACTATGAAAATGCATTGGAAATGATTTTTACTATGAAAATGCATTGGAAATGATTTTTACTATGAAAATGCATTGAAAATGATTTTTACTATGAAAATGCATTGGAAATGATTTTTTACTATGAAAATGCATTGGAAATGATTTTTTTGATGAAAATGCATTGAAATGATTTTTACTATGAAAATGCATTGAAAATGATTTTTACTATGAAAATGCATTGAAATGATTTTTACTATGAAAATTCATTGGAAATGATTTTTACTATGAAAATGCATTGGCCAATGATTTTTACTATGAAAATGCATTGGAAATGATTTTTACTATGAAAATGCATTGAAATGATTTTTACTATGAAAATGCATTGGAAATGATTTTTACTATGAAAATGCATTGGAAATGATTTTTACTATGAAAATGCATTGAAATGATTTTTACTATGAAAATGCATTGGAAATGATTTTTACTATGAAAATGCATTGGAAATGATTTTTACTATATGAAAATGCATTGAAAATGATTTTTACTATGAAAATGCATTGGAAATGATTTTTACTATGAAAATGCATTGGAAATGATTTTTTACTATGAAAATGCATTGGAAATGATTTTTACTATGAAAATGCATTGGAAATGATTTTTACTATGAAAATGCATTGAAATGATTTTTACTATGAAAATGCATTGAAAATGATTTTTACTATGAAAATGCATTGGAAATGATTTTTACTATGAAAATGCATTGGAAATGATTTTTTACTATGAAAATGCATTGGAAATGATTTTTACTATGAAAATGCATTGAAATGATTTTTACTATGAAAATGCATTGGAAATGATTTTACTATGAAAATGCATTGGAAATGATTTTTACTATGAAAATGCATTGGAAATGATTTTTACTATGAAAATGCATTGGAAATGATTTTTACTATGAAAATGCATTGAAATGATTTTTACTATGAAAATGCATTGATTTTGAAAATGATTTTTACTATGAAAATGCATTGGAAATGATTTTTACTATGAAAATGCATTGGAAATGATTTTTACTATGAAAATGCATTGGAAATGATTTTTACTATGAAAATGCATTGGAAATGATTTTTACTATTAAAATGCATTGGAAATGATTTTTACTATGAAAATGCATTGGAAATGATTTTTACTATGAAAATGCATTGAAATGATTTTTTACTATGAAAATATTGAAAATGCATTTTTAATGAAAATGCATTGATTTTTACTATGAAAATGTATTGCAAATGATTCTTACTATGAAAATGCATTGGAAATGATTTTTACTATGAAAATGCATTGAAAATGATTTTTAATATGAAAATGCATTGGAAATGATTTTTACTATGAAAATGCATTGGACATGATTTTTACTATGAAAATGCATTAGAAATGATTTTTACTATGAAAATGCATTGGAAATGATTTTTGCTATGAAAATGTATTGGAAATGATTTTTACTATGAAAATGCATTGGAAATGATTTTTAATGAAAATGCATTGAAAATGATTTTTTACTATGAAAATGCATTGGAAATGATTTTTACTATGAAAATGCATTGGAAAATGATTTTTACTATGAAAATGCATTGGAAATGATTTTTACTATGAAAATGCATTGGAAATGATTTTTACTATGAAAATGCATTGAAATGATTTTTACTATGAAAATGCATTGGAAATGATTTTTATTATGAAAATGCATTGGAAATGATTTTTTACTATGAAAATGCATTGGAAATGATTTTTACTATGAAAATGCATTGGAAATGATTTTTACTATGAAAATGCATTGGAAAGGATTTTTACTATGAAAATGCATTGGAAATGATTTTTACTATGAAAATGCATTGAAAATGATTTTTTACTATGAAAATGCATTGGAAATGATTTTTACAATGAAAATGCATTGGAAATGATTTTTTACTATAAAAATGCATTGGAAATGACTTTTACTATGAAAATGCATTGAAATGATTTTTACTATGAAAATGCATTGGAAATGATTTTTACTATGAAAATGCATTGGAAATGATTTTTACTATGAAAATGCATTGAAATGATTTTTTACTATGAAAATGCATTGGAAATGATTTTTTACTATGAAAATGCATTGGCCAATGATTTTTACTATGAAAATGCATTGGAAATGATTTTTACTATGAAAATGCATTGGAAATGATTTTTACTATGAAAATGCATTGGAAATGATTTTACTATGAAAATGCATTGGAAATGATTTTTACTATGAAAATGCATTGGAAATGATTTTTACTATGAAAATGCATTGGAAATGATTTTTATTATGAAAATGCATTGGCCAATGATTTTACTATGAAAATGCATTGGAAATGATTTTATTACTAAAATGCATTGGAAATGATTTTACTATGAAAATTTTATTGGATTTTTTACTATGAAAATGCATTGGAAATGATTTTACTATGAAAATGCATTGGAAATGATTTTTACTATGAAAATGCATTGAAATGATTTTTACTATGAAAATGCATTGAAAATGATTTTTACTATGAAAATGCATTGGAAATGATTTTTACTATGAAAATGCATTGGCCAATGATTTTTACTATGAAAATGCATTGGAAATGATTTTTACTATGAAAATGCATTGGAAATGATTTTTACTATGAAAATGCATTGGAAATGATTTTTTACTATGAAAATGCATTGGAAAATGATTTTTACTATGAAAATGCATTGAAATGATTTTTACTATGAAAATGCATTGGAAATGATTTTTACTATGAAAATGCATTGGAAATGATTTTTACTATGAAAATGCATTGGAAATGATTTTTACTATGAAAATGCATTGAAATGATTTTTACTATGAAAATGCATTGAAATGATTTTTACTATGAAAATGCATTGGAAATGATTTTTACTATGAAAATGCATTGGAAATGATTTTTACTATGAAAATGCATTGGAAAATGATTTTACTATGAAAATGCATTGGAAATGATTTTTACTATGAAAATGCATTGGAAATGATTTTTACTATGAAAATGCATTGGAAAATGATTTTTACTATGAAAATGCATTGAAATGATTTTTTACTATGAAAATGCATTGGAAATGATTTTTACTATGAAAATGCATTGGAAATGATTTTTACTATGAAAATGCATTGGAAATGATTTTTACTATGAAAATGCATTGAAATGATTTTTACTATGAAAATGCATTGGAAATGATTTTTACTATGAAAATGCATTGGAAATGATTTTTACTATGAAAATGCATTGGAAATGATTTTTACTATGAAAATGCATTGAAATGATTTTTTTACTATGAAAATGCATTGAAATGATTTTTACTATGAAAATGCATTGGCCAATGATTTTTACTATGAAAATGCATTGGAAATGATTTTTACTATGAAAAATGCATTGAAAATGATTTTTACTATGAAAATGCATTGAAATGATTTTTACTATGAAAAATGCATTGGAAATGATTTTTACTATGAAAATGCATTGGCCAATGATTTTTTATGAAAATGCATTGGAAATGATTTTTACTATGAAAATGCATTGGAAATGATTTTTATGAAAATGCATTGAAAATGATTTTTACTATGAAAATGCATTGGAAATGATTTTTTACTATGAAAATGCATTGGCCAGTGATTTTTACTATGAAAATGCATTGGAAATGATTTTTACTATGAAAATGCATTGGAAATGATTTTTACTATGAAAATGCATTGGAAATGATTTTTACTATGAAAATGCATTGGCCAATGATTTTTACTATGAAAATGCATTGGAAATGATTTTTACTATGAAAATGCATTGGAAATGATTTTTACTATGAAAATGCATTGATTTTTTACTATTAAAATGATTTTTTACTATGAAAATGCATTGGAAATGATTTTTACTATGAAAAGGCATTGTAAATGATTTTTTACTATGAAAATGCATTGGCCAATGATTTTTACTATGAAAATGCATTGGAAATGATTTTTTACTATGAAAATGCATTAAAATGATTTTTACTATGAAAATGCATTGGCAATGATTTTTACTATGAAAATGCATTGGAAATGATTTTTACTATGAAAATGCATTGGAAATGATTTTTACTATGAAAATGCATTGGCCAATGATTTTTACTATGAAAATGCATTGGAAATGATTTTTACTATGAAAATGCATTGGAAATGATTTTTACTATGAAAATGCATTGGCCAATGATTTTTACTATGAAAATGCATTGGAAATGATTTTTACTATGAAAATGCATTGAAATGATTTTTACTATGAAAATGCATTGGCCAATGATTTTTACTATGAAAATGCATTGGAAATGATTTTTACTATGAAAATGCATTGGCCAATGATTTTTACTATGAAAATGCATTGGAAATGATTTTTACTATGAAAATGCATTGGAAATGATTTTTATTATGAAAATGCATTGTAAATGATTTTTACTATGAAAATGCATTGTAAATGATTTTTACTATGAAAATACATTGGAAATGATTTTTACTATGAAAATGCATTGGAAATGATTTTTACTATGAAAATGCATTGGAAAATGATTTTTACTATGAAAATGCATTGGCCAAATGATTTTTTACTATGAAAATGCATTGGAAATGATTTTTTACTATGAAAATGCATTGAAATGATTTTTACTATGAAAATGCATTGCCCAATGATTTTTACTATGAAAATGCATTGGAAATGATTTTTACTATGAAAATGCATTGCCCAATGATTTTTACTATGAAAATGCAGTGGAAATGATTTTTACTATGAAAATGCATTGGAAATGATTTTTTTTATGAAAATGCATTGGAAATGGTTTTTATTATGAAAATGCATTGGAAATGATTTTTACTATGAAAATGCATTGGAAATGGTTTTTACTATGAAAATGCATTGGAAATGATTTTTACTATGAAAATGCAGTGGAAATGATTTTTACTATGAAAATGCATTGGAAATGATTTTTACTATGAAAATGCATTGCCCAATGATTTTTACTATGAAAATGCAGTGGAAATGATTTTTACTATGAAAATGCATTAGCCAATGATTTTTACTATGAAAATTCATTGGAAATGATCTTAATATGAAAATTCATTGGAAATTATTTTACCATGAAAATGCATTGACTAATGATTTTTACTATGAAAATGCATTGGAAATGATTTTTACTATGAAAATGCATTGGAAATGATTTTTGCTATAAAAATGCATTGCCCAGTGATTTTTACTATGAAAATGCATTGGCCAATGATTTTTACTATGAAAATGCAGTGGAAATGATTTTTACTATGAAAATGCATTGGAAATGATTTTTACTATGAAAATGCATTGACCAATGATTTTTACTATGAAAATGCATTGGAAATGATTTTTACTATGAAAATGCATTGGAAATGATTTTACTATGAAAATGCATTGGAAATGATTTTTACTATGAAAATGCATTGGCCAATGATTTTTAATGAAAATTTTTTACTTTATGAAAAATGCATTGGAAATGATTTTTTACTATGAAAATGCATTGGAAATGATTTTTTACTATGAAAATGCATTGGAAATGATTTTTACTATGAAAATGCATTGGAAATGATTTTTACTATGAAAATGCATTGGCCAATGATTTTTACTATGAAAATGCATTGGAAATGATTTTTACTATGAAAATGCATTGGAAATGATTTTTACTATGAAAAATGCATTGGAAATGATTTTTACTATGAAAATGCATTGGAAATGATTTTTATTATGAAAATGCATTGGCCAATGATTTTTTACTATGAAAATGCATTGGAAATGATTTTTTACTATGAAAATGCATTGAAAATGATTTTTACTATGAAAATGCATTGGCCAAATGATTTTACTATGAAAATGCATTGGAAATGATTTTTACTATGAAAATGCATTGGAAATGATTTTTACTATGAAAATGCATTGGAAATGATTTTTACTATGAAAATGCATTGGAAATGATTTTTACTATGAAAATACATTGGCCAATGATTTTTACTATGAAAATGCATTGAAAATGATTTTTACTATGAAAATGCATTGGAAATGATTTTTACTATGAAAATGCATTTGAAATGATTTTTACTATGAAAATGCATTGGAAATTATTTTTACTATGAAAATACATTGGAAATGATTTTTACTATGAAAATGCATTGGAAATGTTTTTTACTATGAAAATGCATTGAAAATGATTTTTACTATGAAAATGCATTGGAAATGATTTTTTTTATGAAAAATGCATTGGAAATGATTTTTACTATGAAAATGCATTGGAAATGATTTTTACTATGAAAATGCATTGGAAATGATTTTTACTATGAAAATGCATTGAAATGATTTTACTATGAAAATGCATTGAAATGATTTTTACTATGAAAATGCATTGGAAATGATTTTTTACTATGAAAATGCATTGGAAATGATTTTACTATGAAAATGCATTGGAAATGATTTTTACTATGAAAATGCATTGGAAATGATTTTTACTATGAAAATGCATTGGAAATGATTTTTACTATGAAAATGCATTGGAAATGATTTTTACTATGAAAATGCATTGGAAATGATTTTTACTATGAAAATGCATTGGCCAATGATTTTTACTATGAAAATGCATTGGAAATGATTTTATTATTAAAATGCATTGGAAATGATTTTTACTATGAAAATGCATTGCAAATGATTTTTACTATGAAAATGCATTGGAAATGATTTTTACTATGAAAATGCATTGGCCAATGATTTTTACTATGAAAATGCATTGAAATGATTTTTACTATGAAAATGCATTGGAAATGATTTTTACTATGAAAATGCATTGAAATGATTTTTACTATGAAAATGCATTGAAATGATTTTTACTATGAAAATGCATTGAAATGATTTTTACTATGAAAATGCATTGAAATGATTTTTACTATGAAAATGCATTGGAAATGATTTTTACTATGAAAATGCATTGGAAATGATTTTTACTATGAAAATGCATTGGAAATGATTTTTACTATGAAAATGCATTGGAAATGATTTTTACTATGAAAATGCATTGGAAATGATTTTTACTATGAAAATGCATTGGCCAATGATTTTACTATGAAAATGCATTGGAAATGATTTTTACTATGAAAATGCATTGGCCAATGATTTTTACTATGAAAATGCATTGGAAATGATTTTTACTATGAAAATGCATTGAAATGATTTTTACTATGAAAATGCATTGGCCAATGATTTTTACTATGAAAATGCATTGGAAATGATTTTTACTATGAAAATGCATTGGAAATGATTTTTACTATGAAAATGCATTGGAAATGATTTTTTTACTATGAAAATGCATTGGAAATGATTTTTACTATGAAAATGCATTGGAAATGATTTTTACTATGAAAATGCATTGGCCAATGATTTTTACTATGAAAATGCATTGGAAATGATTTTTACTATGAAAATGCATTGGAAATGATTTTACTATGAAAATGCATTGGAAATGATTTTTTTACTATGAAAATGCATTGGAAATGATTTTTACTATGAAAATGCATTGGCCAGTGATTTTTACTATGAAAATGCATTGGAAATGATTTTTACTATGAAAATGCATTGGAAATGATTTTTACTATGAAAATGCATTGGCCAATGATTTTTACTATGAAAATGCATTGGAAATGATTTTTACTATGAAAATGCATTTGAAATGATTTCTACTATAAAAATGCATTGGAAATGATTTTTCACTATGAAAATGCATTAGAAATGATTTTTACTATGAAAATGCATTGGAAATGATTTTTACTATGAAAATGCATTGGAAATGATTTTTACTATGAAAATGCATTGGAAATGATTTTTACTATGAAAATGCATTTGAAATGATTTTTACTATGAAAATGCATTGGAAATGATTTTTACTATGAAAATGCATTGGCCATGATTTTTACTATGAAAATGCATTGGAAATGATTTTTACTATGAAAATGCATTAGAAATGATTTTACTATGAAAATGCATTTTTGATTTTTACTATGAAAATGCATTGGAAATGATTTTACTATGAAAATGCATTAGAAATGATTTTTACTATGAAAATGCATTGGCCAATGATTTTTACTATGAAAATGCATTGGAAATGATTTTTACTATGAAAATGCATTAAAATGATTTTTTACTATGAAAATGCATTGAAATGATTTTTACTATGAAAATGCATTGGCCAATGATTTTTACTATGAAAATGCATTGAAATGATTTTTACTATGAAAATGCATTAGAAATGATTTTTTTACTATGAAAATGCATTGAAATGATTTTTACTATGAAAATGCATTGGAAATGATTTTTACTATGAAAATGCATTAGAAATGATTTTTACTATGAAAATGCATTGGCCAATGATTTTTACTATGAAAATGCATTGGAAATGATTTTTACTATGAAAATGCATTAAAATGATTTTTACTATGAAAATGCATTGGAAATGATTTTTACTATGAAAATGCATTGGAAATGATTTTTACTATGAAAATGCATTTGAAATGATTTTTACTATGAAAATGCATTGGCCAATGATTTTTACTATGAAAATGCATTTGAAATGATTTTTACTATGAAAATGCATTGGAAATGATTTTTACTATGAAAATGCATTGGAAATGATTTTTACTATGAAAATGCATTTGAAATGATTTTTACTATGAAAATGCATTGGCCAATGATTTTTTTACTATGAAAATGCATTGGAAATGATTTTTACTATGAAAATGCATTGGAAATGATTTTTACTATGAAAATGCATTGGAAATGATTTTTACTATGAAAATGCATTGGCCAATGATTTTTACTATGAAAATGCATTGGAAATGATTTTTACTATGAAAATGCATTAGAAATGATTTTTACTATGAAAATGCATTGGAAATGATTTTTACTATGAAAATGCATTGGAAATGATTTTTACTATGAAAATGCATTGGAAATGATTTTTACTATGAAAATGCATTGGCCAATGATTTTTACTATGAAAATGCATTGAAATGATTTTTACTATGAAAATGCATTGAAATGATTTTTACTATGAAAATGCATTGGAAATGATTTTTACTATGAAAATGCATTGAAATGATTTTTACTATGAAAATGCATTAGAAATGATTTTTACTATGAAAATGCATTGGCCAATGATTTTTACTATGAAAATGCATTGGAAATGATTTTTACTATGAAAATGCATTAGAAATGATTTTTACTATGAAAATGCATTGGCCAATGATTTTTACTATGAAAATGCATTGGAAATGATTTTTACTATGAAAATGCATTAGAAATGATTTTTACTATGAAAATGCATTAGAAATGATTTTTCCTATGAAAATGCATTGGCCAATGATTTTTACTATGAAAATGCATTGGAAATGATTTTTACTATGAAAATGCATTAGAAATGATTTTTTACTATGAAAATGCATTGGCCAATGATTTTTACTATGAAAATGCATTGGAAATGATTTTTACTATGAAAATGCATTAGAAATGATTTTTACTATGAAAATTTGGCCAATGATTTTTACTATGAAAATGCATTGGAAATGATTTTTACTATGAAAATGCATTAGAAATGATTTTTACTATGAAAATGCATTGCCAATGATTTTTACTATGAAAATGCATTGGAAATGATTTTTACTATGAAAATGCATTAGAAATGATTTTTACTATGAAAATGCATTGGCCAATGATTTTACTATGAAAATGCATTGGCCAATGATTTTTTAACCATAAAATGCATTGGCCAATGATTTTTACTATGAAAATGCATTGGAAATGATTTTTGCTATGAAAATGCATTGGAAATGATTTTTACTATGTGTTGTAATCTAGGGAAGGTTACTGAATAGAATAATCATATGAAAATTGGTAATGAACGATAATACTTAGGACAGGAACAACACATATAAGATTCGACAGGCGCTGCTAGAAGTGATTCAAGTGAATTCCACAATGAGTCTCCAACTGCAGACCAACATACAGTATTCACTACTGTATTTATGAGAATGGGGGCATACCCGGTATCGTCTGTGGGTATGCTACAACAATTAATATCTTGGTTTGTTGGGATTACCCCACCTTTGTCAGCCAGGATACCCGCTAGATTTTGTTGTTTTAGGACTCTAAAAGCAAGGAACATAAATCCTATCCCACTTTTTCTGCTCCGGGATGTAGTAGTGATTACAAATGACTCTCCCTACCGAGGGAGACATACCTTGACAAGCAGAATACTTAATTTCAAGCAAACCACGTGGACATCGCATGAATGCATATACAAACACGCCGCTATGCAAATATATACTCTTCTTTCTTTTATTTTTTAGCTATACGTAAATATAATTTTCTTCTTTTTAATCATTTCACCTCAAGCTAGGACGCAAGGTGTTGCTGGCAGTGAAAGAGAATTTAGATAGGGCAATAAAACAACAGGGTTCAGGAAAACAGAATGGGGATTAGCGTTGAATAATGTTAACGCCTTGGAAATTAGCCTTCCTATCTGTAGTGCTTACTCTCCTAGATGTGGCAACAGTCTTAAATGAACGACCGAATTGTAGTGAAGATTTGTCTGGCATGAAAGAATTAACCAACTTTCCTAGCAGCAGACCTAGTAACTGATTGAATATAATAACTCCACTCCATGCCAGTGGAAAACATTATCCCAAGAATGTGCAAAGAGTTGCTCTCCTGGAGGTTAGCATCTACCATGAAGGTGTCAGGCAGAAAATGTTCTCTATGGTGATAAAATGAAGCCAATGTTGTTTAGGGAGCGTTAACATTTACAAGCCATTCATTGCCCCTGTTAACCACTGATTAGTTGTCCTTTTAGAGAGAAGTTGCCAGTTTTACTTTGTCGGACTTACTAAGAAGTAAATAGTTGTTTCATCAGTATAAATACCTAGTTGCGACGTAGGTCCAAGAATAGAGCCCCGGGGTGGGAAACCTTGCATTAATTTTCTCTTTCTCTTTCTCTTCTTTTGTGAATTAATTGTTTTTCTTTGTGTTTATTTTGAAAGTTTTCCACTACAGTCGGGACAATTGATAACACCAGTCCGCGACACAATCTTAGTTTTCTTGACTGGGAATCTTTAGCTAAGAAAGAGATCGAATGAAAAAAAAACATGGCCTTTCTGGCGTCATATCCACTGAAGAGTCTGAAATCTCCCATACTCATTAATGGAAATTAATTCCATATAGAAAGAAAATAAAATAAAAATAAAATATACGTGGTCATTAGACATACAAGATAGAAATAGTCTTCCTTAATGTGAAATTAAAGAAAGAATATGTTTATTTACAGTAGATTTAATTGTGTTATATCGTGGGCAACTAGGTAATCCCGAGTGGAAAGATTACACTAACACAGGAATAAGGTAAAACAAATAACAAGGTTTTTATTGTATGGAAAGTAGAATGAGTAAGAGTTCGTAACAATAATAATAATAATAATAGTAATAATAATAATAATAACACGGAAAACGGGAGATACGTCACGGAGGTCCGTAGTGTTACTCCTGACACTACAATAGTTCGTCACGTCTTTTATTCTCTCCCCATTCACGTCTCTTCTAGACTGACCAATCACTGTCGGGGCGTGTTAGGTTGTTCCACTATAACAAATTGGAAAGGGAAGATGGATATACAAGCTTTGCTAAAAATATTCTTGTGAACACCTAATAAAAAAATCAAGCCGGGTAGATTAAAAAAAAAATTCATGTGAAAGTGGGACTTCGCAGTTGGTAGATTTAAAAATGGCTTTGGTAAATGGAATACAGAGAAAGTTCACAAGTCGTTACTGAGCTGAGGTCATTCGGAGCACAGGTCAAGAATCCTTTATCCGAAATTTTTGGGACCGGAAGTGCTTCGGTTTTCAGATTTTTCGGATTTGGGAATACAGGCTATTTAATTTGTATATCAGTCAGTTATGTGCCATGAGTGATACACGTTTAGGCGATCATGTGACTTTCAAGAGGGTCGAGGCAGATTTTTTCCCGCGGTAGGTTGCCATTTCTTTCTGCGGTAGACCAGTCTGTCCCGCTCTGTCCTGCTATTTACCCATAACTGGGGAGGCGGGGAAGAGGATTCATACCTTTCCCATGGGTAAATAGCAGGACAGACCGGGGAGAAGTAGAGGATTCATACCTTTCGCAAGGGTATTAGCACGTAAGTGAATGTAATGGATTCGAATGGAATTCGAACTCGGCTCTCCGATTCCTCAGGCCAAGCCGCTTTAGTATCTATAAAAAGGGGCAGCTTGGGAATAGAGCCCAAGCATAAACCTTTACATTTCATAACACATCTTATACATATACCCGAAGGTAGTTTTATATGAATAACATATACCCTGAAAGTAGTTTTAAATAAAACTAGTAGTCTTTTCCTGCTCGCTATCTGGTAATTTTTCTAAAAAAAATTAGTTGCTTTCCTATTGGATTAATGTTCACTACTTCTAAAATGTTGAATGGGCGGTGGATGTTCAATATATTTCTTCAAAGAATATGACTGTAAAGACAGAAGAAATTAATTGGTCAGTTGTGAGGGCAGGCTTGTTATAGTTAAGGAAAGTTTTACAAATAGATGCCAACTTGTTGAAGGCCAAGTAAAATGCCTTTCTGCATTATATAAGACAATATTCCTAAACAGAACTATTTTTGATATGAACAATCGTCTATCAAAAGAACAGTAATGAAGGACAGTTAATTAGTGAAGTATACTTTTTTAAATTCAATATGCAAATTAGGTAAACCTGAAAAGTGATATCGCCTAGAAGTAGATAATATATGTCAGATATTGAGCCTTTAATGTGTAAATTACTCTTTTTGAGTAGGTACACATATCATCTCTCAGTTGCATCGCTTTCCTTGGATAGAGTGCGTTCAGGGGTTTCTCTGTCAAAGGATAGAGGGGCAACTGGGAAAATTATACTGAAAGGTGCCGGCCCTGAGGAACAGCTGCCTTCTCATTGCACTAGAGAGAAGGATCGGTGCACGCACCGAGGCCAGCGCAACCGATGGTTGCGGGGGCTCGGGGAATTTCTGTTCCTTGCCCGGGTGTACGCGCTCGGGCTCCACACATTAAAACGATCTTGTGTCACAACCTGACCTCGTGTGTGTGTGGGGGGGGGAGTAAATACAAATTACTCTTTTTGAGTAGGTACACATCTACTTATCATCTCTTAGTTGCGTCTCAGGAGCTTCTCTGTCGAAGGACAGAGTGGCAACTGAGAAAATTATACTGAAGAGGTGCCCAGCCCTGGGGAACAGCTGCCCGAGGCCGCGCCCTTCCATTGCACCAGAGGGAGGGATCGGTACTCGCACCGAGGACAGCGCAACCGACGGAAGCTGAGGGGAATTTTTGTTCCTGTCCCGGGAGTACGCGCTCGGGTCCCTACCTAAAAATAAACTTTGTGTCACATCTTGCCCTAGAGTAAATGCCATGTGTAAATTACTATAAAGAAGAGTTGGGACCTTTTTAACCTCAGAATTCGTGAAAGAATTGAACTCCAATTTCGCATTTATTCATATAGATTTAATAAATTTTGTGTACAGATACATACAGGTAATGATTCTCGCCATGTAATGCTCACACACATTTTTAATTGGTGAAATTCAGATTTCTCGTGAAAATAATGTTTTGCACTTTCTGTACATGTACAAAAAATATGGTCACTACTTACAAAAAATATATAAATGCAGAACTTTTCGACATTTTGAATAATATCTTTACTGAGCACGAAACAACTGGTAAAAAATCCACGAACGAAGCAGTTACTGTTGGAAGGTTGATTTTTTTTTCATAGTGTCGAGGTCTAAAAAAGTATCGCGGCTGTTGCTATGTTAACGGAGATAATGTACGCATAGTGAAGACATTTTGGCACAAACTGACCTTGGACTCTGTCGCGCATACACAATAAATTATAACGCTCACTTTCGTTGATTATAGCTGTGCTCCAAAGGAAAGTGTGTAGAGTGTGGTCGACTCTCTACATTAAAGAGGTTCCATCAGTGACCATAGCTTGTGAAGCAGTTTTGACAAGGACAACATTCCCCAGGTCCGATAACTACCATATTTCCCAGATCTCGCCACTTGTGAGTTTTTCCTCTTCAAAAACCAAATCCCACTTAAAACGGAACAAAATTTCAAGACGTCGAGGAAATCCAAGAGAATGGAGACTCGCTATCCCAAAAAGCGGGTTCCAGGAATATTTCCATCAATGGAAATGATGCTGGATAAGGTGTGTGGCTTCAGAGGGAAATAAACGCTATGGACAATTTCTCCACAGATGTAGTTCTCAAAAAAGGAGAATTGAAAAAACATTACAAATATTGAATAAAAGAACATTAGAAATATTAAATTAAAAAAAAAAACTTACAAAATGTTTTTAGCTTACAGTATTTGACAAAACATGCATATATACCGGGTGTAACAGCAAAATTGTCCA
Source organism: Acanthosepion pharaonis (assembly GCA_903632075.3). Lineage (NCBI taxonomy): Eukaryota > Metazoa > Mollusca > Cephalopoda > Sepiida > Sepiidae > Acanthosepion > Acanthosepion pharaonis. The sequence continues at coordinate 97,301 of CAHIKZ030001926.1, read as the reverse complement.
AATCGTGTAACAGCAAAACTGTCCAAATCGTGTAACAGCAAAATTGTCCAAATCGTGTAACAGCATGGGATAATTGTCCTTCCCACAAAATGTTTAATATATAAAAAAAAAAAAAAAATCACTAAACTAATTGAATTTCTTTTTCCAGGTTTTCAGTTAAGACGTTTAGCCATCTTGACAGCATTTGTCGTAAGAATCACTGAAAAGTCCTTTGAGTTATTCAGCTCGAAAGAGAACAGGTTAAAATCGTTTTGTGTTAGCCCCACTATGTCTTCCAAACTGAGCAATGGTGAGAGGAAAAAGATCATTCAGGCCTTTAGTAATGGTACCAACATTCATACTCTGGTTTCCATCTTCAAAGATCATTCAAGAACTATCAAGAGAATGGCGAATAAGTTTAAAAAGCAGGGAACAATAGAGAGGAAAACTGGATCAGGAGGCCACAACAACAATAGGGATCATCATTTCAACTTAGAGCTGAATAAATTCTTATCGTTCAAAGTAGAGACAAATACTGCTATAAAAAGCTCATGGAATCCCAGTATGATATCTTTAATCATTTCTAAGATACAACAGTTCAAAGTTTAATCTAACAATTGAACAATTTTGCTGTTACACTACTTGGACAATTCTGCTGTTACACGCAGTATATATATATATATATATATATATATATATATATATATATATATATATATATGTATGTATGTATATATAAATAAAAAGAAAGAACAGTAAGATATATAATCCTTATAATATATGATTTAATTACAAAATTAAATTCTGAGCTTTTAGCTTCCATTTTTGAAACATGGTTAGAACTGTGTGGCGGAAAACCATATTTTAAATCAATTAATTTATAATATATATATATATATATATATATATATATATATATATATATAGAGAGAGAGAGAGAGAGAGAGAGAATAAAGACCAAAGGAAAACTACTTTAAAGAAGAAATGACAAAAAAAGAAATACCAATTCTAGAAGTCTTAGTAAAGAAAAATGCGTTCCCGAAAGGGATTGACGTAATCGATTGCTTAATAAATAAAAATGGACGTATGCGTCTATATTTCTGTCCATGGCGTAGTGGATAAAGGCGTTGGTTAGATCCAGTGACAGAGTGGGAGTTCAATACCTGGTTAAGGCAGTGGAGAACTTTCAGAGGGGAATTAACAGGAGATAACTGATAACTGACATCCATTAAACATGGCACGTGGAACTAAAACAGTCTACCCCAGTGTGCGAAATATAGGGTTCAGTTCGACATTCCAACCGTTGTAATAAATATGGCGACAAAGATGAGGACAATAGTCCGAATAATGTAAATAATGTAAAAAAAATGGACATCTATTTCAAATACGAAGTGTCCACTGTAATAACGTTTGACGTAACAAAAATGTCGATTTTTAAAACAAATTCATTAATTCTTTAGAAATATATACAGGTTACATTAAAGACGACAGACAAGGTTTGCCTTGATCATTGTAGATTTTCTCGCTTTCACTAAACGTAACAAGTGGTTGGATTCTCTCTTTTGGTCTGCGTATGTGCCCGCGCGTCTGTGTAATTTTTTAAAATAATTAATGGTTGCAGTAAAAAAAAAATAATGATATTATTTAGTTGTCGTGGCTATATTGTGCATTTCTGTTAGTTGTTTAATAAGCTTATTTTATTACTGATTCTTCATTAAATCATTTAGTAAGTCATTGTTAATTTTTATTTTTGTTTTATGCTTCAGAGTTCTTTAGGAGATCGTGTGCTTGAAGAGGAAACGAGAGAGTTCTGTTGATCAATACTTTTTTTAATGATAGTAATTCCAATATGGCCGCTGATTGTTATAATTAAAACGCGGTAAGACTTTAAAACGTGTTCATGTTTGGATAACTTTATGGTACAACTTTAATTAAGAGAGTTTATTGAGACATCAAGGAAGTAGATTTTATAGATGCTGACTTCATAAAAAGGACATAATTACTTTGAAAATAATAAAAAGAAATTATATATATATATATATATATATATATATATATATATATATATATATATATATATATATATATATATATATATATATATATATATATATATATATATAGAGAGAGAGAGAGTGTGTGTGTGTGTGTGTGTGTGTGTGTGTGTGTGTGTGTGTGTGTGTGTAAATTTGACTGAAAAGTAGCTCCCTATTTTATGTATGACCACGGTGGAGTAATGGATAGCGGCTCGGATTGAGGAATCGGAGAGCTGAGTTCGAATTCCAGTCAAATCCATTACATTCACTTCCGTGCTAATGCCCTTGGGAAAAGGTATGAATCCTCTTCTTCCTCCCAGCTATGGCTAAATAGCAAGACAGACTGGGTTCTATAGCCTTTAATGGCAACTGATCTACTGCAGAAAGAAATGGCAACCTACTGCGGGAAAAAAATCTGCCTTGATCGCTTAAGCGTGTATCACGTACGGCACATAACTGAACTGATTCAGCCAGGAGTCCTGACAAGACCCTGTGATTTTTTTTTTTTTGGGGGGTTAAAGGAGCAAATCTACTATATCAAACCAAGATTTTGGAAGAACACGAATGGCGAATAGAAGAAATTATGTCTTTCATACGACAGAGGTTCCTGGTGAAATCAATTGACGCGATTTCTGGGCAGCTCAAGAAACTGATAGCGAAATCTGGTGTCGTTAATGAATTTTAGATTAAATCTCAGACTAAACGCTTTCCTATCATATCCATTTCTTGTAAAAAATTATAGTTAATAAATAAATTATAAGTATTTTAAAAGGGGAAGTTACGTTAACTATCCTGTATATATTTACAGCAATACCTCGTTTTAAGTCGTTTCGAGTTAAGTCATTTTCGAAGATACGTCGTTTTTTTTCGCCTTATGTCGTTTTACTTGAGTTTACGTCGACCATTAAAAATATTAGAAACGTCCAAACTTTAAAATGACAATAAACGCAGACTCTCTCTCTCTCTCTCTCTCTCTCTATCTATCTATCTATCTATCTATCTATCTTAGTATTTTTGTTATTATTTTTAAAAAAACAGTGCTTGAGACAAATGTTGTTAAACTTTTACAAAAAACAGAGGAATTAGAAGAATGAGATGGAAAGCATTCTTCTTCCTTTGAGGGAATAACTCTACAAATAAACACAAAGTTTATACAAATTATTAACCCTTACGCCCCTTTTCTTTAAATAATTGCTCTAGCCGTTACCATAATTATTTTAATTTTAATAATGAATATGCTTATAAAAACGCGCAAATTTCAAGAATAAGTTATTCAAAAAAAATTTCGCTTGAAGATGGAACAGAGCTTGGTACTTTAATTCAATTTTTATTCAAATAATTATATTGAAGTTTTCGACACTTGTTTTGAAACATGAGAACTCTTATGTAGCTATGGAATCATATTTTTAAATAAATAATTATATATATATATATATATATATATATATATATAGGGTGTTTGAAAAGAAACTCCCTATTTTATGTATGCGTGGCCAGCCAGGAGGCCTGATTTAACACCTTGTAACTTTTTATTTGGAGTGGGGTGGTTGGTTAAAGGACCAAGTGTACTATACCATACCAAAAAAAGAGATTGAAGGGCGAATAGAAGAAATTATGTCTTTCATGCCACAGAGGTTCCTGGTAAAATCAATTGACGCGATTCCTGGGCAGATCGAGAAACTGATAGCGAAATCTGGTGCCGATATCGAATTTTAAATAAAACCTCATATCCATCATTTCTTGTAAAAAAATTATAGTTAATAAATAGATTACTTTAATTATTCTGTATATATTTACAGCAATACCTCGGCATAAGTCATTTTCGAAGATACGTCTTTTTAAAAAAAAAAAAAATTATATGGAAAAATAAAACCTGCAGAAGCCAGTCATAAAACTACAACGGACTGCCATTGATTCTGTTGTCATTTCAAGTGACGCCTTCTGTAGCATGTCCGCGATGCGTAGCCCTCTTCATCCATTCGTTCAATCGTTGAGATCTGTTGTAGTCGTCATCCGCTTGTTCCAGCGTTGAGTTCTTAGGGTGGGTCGCACTTATTCTGGGCCCTATCAGGGAGAGAGCTACACTATCTTCACTTTCCAGCTCCAACAGAGTTAATACTAGTAAAAAGTTTGTCACTTAGCTGATTGTTGTTAACTTCAGCATCTCGAATCCAGAGTTTCATAAACGGTCCCTCCTGGAAGTACTACGTCCACTCGTCAGGGGATATCAGCAATTCACTACTTATCTCATTTTACTCTTTTTATATGAAATTTTTGTATACATATGTAAATATATACATATGTGTATATATGTAAATATATATATATATATATGTGTGTGAGTGTGTGTGTGTGTAAATATATACATATGTATATATATGTAAATATATACATATGTATATATATGTAAATATATACATATATATATATATATAATATATATACATATATTTATACATTATGAAATGGAAAAAGTCCGAAAATTATTTTAAGACATTTTTATATTTATACATTCTTTTTATAGATACAAATATTTAAGTAAATGATCTGTTTATAATAAACAGTATTAAACAACATTTACTGGCCTGAATGTCCGAGAAATATTCATAGAAAATATTCGTCCTCCAACAGGATTCGAACCTGTATCCTATACGGAACCGTCATTTAGCCTGACATGCTTTTACCGATCGATTGTTTAATACTGTTTATTATAAACAGAGCATTTACTTAATTTTGCGGAAAAAAATCTGTCTCGTCAGTCATGTATCGAAAGATACATGATCGCCTAAGAGCATATGGCGCATGGCACATAATTGATTGACTGATGTGCTAATACCATTGGGAAAGGTATGAATCCTCTTCTTCCCCCCCCCCATCTATGGGTAAATAGCAGGACAGGCCGGGTTTTCTAGCCTTGGATGGCAACTGGTCTACCGCAGAAAGAAATGGCAACCTTCTGCGGGAAAAAAAACTGTCTCGTCAGTCATGTATCGAAAGATACATGATCGCCTAAGCGTGTATCCTGCATGGCACGTAACTGACTGACTGAAATATTGTTTTTACTTCATAACAAAATCATCATGGAGAACGTAGTACAGACTTTTAAAGGATTTAAAAGTTTTTAAATTATTATAATGAAAAATGAAAATAATTCTTGTAAAAATTCATTACTTACCAAAATTTCTCGTTCTTAAAACAATAATGTCTATAAGACATTCATAAAAGCAATTAAAAGTTTTTTTCTAATTAAATAATATCTTTTTGCGTTTTTATTTTACGATTCAGGGTAGATTTTCGGTAACGGAGAGTCCTGTTTTACAAAAAAAAAAAAAAAAAATGATGATTTATATTCTCCATGTATTTCTGCTTTTAACTATTATGAACATTAAATCCTACAAATTGAATTTCTCGAAATTTCATAAAATTAAATAAGTGTAAGGAGTGGATAGCAGATGTAGAAATATCTATTTTTACCAAGGTTTTCTTAAAAAAAAGAATCGTTTCTAAAACAATCATTCATTTATGAATAAGTCCTGAGTTTGATTAAAATCCAGTAATTATCTGATTTTTTTTAAAGAATTTCCAAAAATCTGCTAAAATTTCACACACTATTATCACCCGTTAACGCAAGAAAAACGAAATTTTTAACCAAAATTTCGAAAGTCCTAAAAAGGTTTATAAATATAATTTAATAATAAAAAAAATTCTTTGTTCTTTCCTCTTAATAATAACACAAATTCTGACGATAAAACTTTGTTTTTATTAAGTTTGGGGATTTTTTTCGCTTCATGTATGTGCATTTTTGAGCCAATCTTTGGTGATATCTATATTATCTGTGTGTAAAAGCATGCCCGACACAAAAATGTCCTGAAATTCTTATTTTCATAGCAAACCACCAGAAATAAAAATCAGATCAGCACTTCACTCGAAATTTCTGCTGTATACCCGCCACACCCATAGTCCACCCGCACCCGGGACTGTCTTGAACACACCGCCTTATTTAGACGTAAGCCTCGTCTGTCTGTGCACATAATCCTTAACAGCCATCAACGCGAAAACAAACAGAGGCAGAAATCTTTCAGTCTAAGAATATCTACCCCGATAATAATACGGCCTCGCTAGTCTCATAGTCCATTACTACTGTCAGGAGATCGATCCTCATTGGGTACCCGTCATGAGTATGGTTTTGTGCCAAACTAGCGAAATAAATACATCTATAACTGTATATGGGCTCACTGTGTATTACTAGTTAGCAGGATAGCCTGATAGAGTAATATTCTGTCAGGACATTGATCCTCATCGGGTACCTCTCATGATCAAGTTTTTGTGCAAAACTAGCGTAATAAATACATCTATATCTGTATATGGGCTCACTGTGAATTAGCAGTTAACAGCAAAATCTGACAGAGTGATACTCCGTCAGGTCATTGATCCTCATTGGGTACCCCACATGATTATATTTTTCGTTGTGCCAAACTATCTTAATAAATAACGCAATATATTTATCTGCATATGGGCTCACTGTGAATTAGTAGTTAACAGTAAAATCTGACAGAGTGATACTCCGTCAGGTCATTGATCCTCATTGGGTACCCCACATGATTATATTTTTCGTTGTGCCAAACTAGCTTAATAAATAACGCAATATATTTATCTGTATATAGACTCTACATTACTATAATCTGACAGACTGATAGTCTCCTAGGTCATCGATCCTCATTGGGTACCTCATATGATTATGTATTTATTCCAAACAAGCTTAATAAATATCTCTGTATCTGTATATAGGTTTATTGTGAAGTAGCATAATAATCTAACAGATTGATAGGCGATCAGATGATCGATCCTCATTGGGTACCCCTCACGATTATGTTTTTGCGTCAAAATAGCTTAGGAACTGCCTATATAGACATGTATCTGCATATAAACTCACTATAAAAAGTTGTTCACAATATAGTCTGTGAGAATATTGCTAATATCAGGAGATAAGTAACCCACATAATTATGACCTTGTGCCAGACTAAGCTGTGCTTAATAAATGCTTATGTATATAACTTTTAATTCAACGCCAAAGACGTTCCAACACTGACCATAGCATGTGCAGTAGTTTTGGATCAATAGCAACATTCCCCTGATCCAACAAACACTATATTACCCAAATTTCGTCCGTTTCGATTTTTCCTCCTCAAAAATCAAATTCCACTTGAAAGGAAGAAGATTTCAAGACGATAGCGACAAGGTAGACATATGCCCTCTCCAAGGAGCAGGCCTGGTGAGTTGTTCTTTTTTTTATGAGAGGTTGGCAGTTGCCCATGCAGTAAGTCTTCCCTCTCCCCTCCTCCGATTATTATGTGTGGGGCGCAGTTGAGCGAGAGACCAACAAAACTCCTTGTAACACCAAAGATGAACTGAAGGCAAGGATTATGACAGCATTCAACTTAAACAAGGAGACCGTCCAGAAGAGTTGCAGGAGATTCTGAAGTTTTCTGGAGGCCGTCGTTGAAGCCAATAGTGATTTTATTGAATAAATTTACTCGTTAGTATTTCAAAATATTTTTGTGTAATTTTGGTAAATATATCTGTTAAAATGAGATGTCAGTGTTATTTTCATTTTTGCATAATTTAGACAATTTATCTATCACATATATATATATATATATATATATATATATATATATATTATTTATTTAAAAAATATGATTCCAAATCGCTACATAAGAGGTCTCATGTTTCAAAAAATAAGAGCCGAAAACTTCAATATAATCCTTTAAATTAAATTGAGTTGAAAGTAAAATGGGCTACGTTCCATCTTCAAGCGAAATTTTTGTTGGAATAACGTATATCTGAAATTTACTTGTTTTAAAATTGAAATCAAAATCCCCATGGTAACAGCTATGGCGAATTTTCTAAATTGGGTAGGCGAGTGTAGGGTGTTTATATTAAGTAGTGGTATAGAGATACTTTCAAGGTGTCAAGTCGGGGAAAAGTGGGGGTGTCAAAAATGAAACGGAAGATGTATTGGCCATCGTCTAGTTTGCTTGTCTATGGAGATTTATTTATTTATTTTATTTTATTTTATTATGAAAGGGAATTGTGCATATAAAAAAAAAAAAAAGAAAAACTTTCGTAACGTTTGTTTTTTGACGACTTCATAAAGGGTTATCTTATATGTAAGGTATTTAAACTACTAATTTAGGCTATGGATTATGAAGTGTGTTATGTAGTGTATGCATTTTGTAGTTAATTATTCCTACTATGAATCTGATGATTGGGCTATTTGTTAAACAAGTTATATAAAATTTTTTTTATCTAATAATTCAAACCAAAAATCTGATGATGCCTACAAAAACCGTTAACTCGTGTCTATTATTTAATAGATTATTATTATTTAGAAGTTTAATGATGTGCAATTTTTTCTCATGGAGGCACAAAAGGGCATGGGTCATCCCAAGCTTTACATATTCTAGCCTTGTCAATAATTTTTTTGAGACCTCTTATTATGTAGCGATTTGGAATCATATTTTTAAATAAATAATTATATTTATGCTCTACTTTTGTATCGAGCACTATTTTTTTTCTAATAACTAAAATACTAAAAGGACTTTGGATTATTTACCTAACCAGTTCCTTCCTATTTTCTATATATTTTCACATATATATATATATATATATATATATATATATATATATATATATATATATATATATATATATATTAATGCATGTTTCATTAAATAATATAGACAAGTTTTGTCTATTTATTTTAACAAATTACTTTCATATAGTCTGATAAATAAGCTTAATAACATTATCATTGAAAGACGAAAGAAAATCACCATATTGATACATGTTTTTTTTTAAACCTATCTAAGCTTTCGGTTTACATAAGTCAGTATCAAAGATGACAATTACATTGCAATAAATTAAACAATACACGGACATAGCAACAATGATAGTCTGTTTTGTTTACATGGAAGATTTCCAAACAACGACAAACTCGTGCATGCGATACGGTGGAAGTGAAAATTGCACCGCGGCCCATGACATCACACATGACTACACGAGAGTGAAAACGTTTATACCAACGACTTCCTATATTTAACACTTCTGGTTTTCACTCGCGTTTCTATCATGTGTGATGTCATGGGCCGCAGAATGCGTTTTCCTTCCAGTGTCTCATATGCACGAGTTTGAGGTTTTTTTGAATTTTCCATGTAAACAAAAAAAAAGACTATTTTTGTTGCTATGTCCATTATGTATTGTTTAACATTTTAAACTTTCATAAAATAAATAGCTAAAACTGGTCTATATTATTTAATGAAACATGCATTAATGAAAAAATGCTACCTAAATACATACACACACAATATATGTGTGTGTGTGTGTGTGTGTGTGTGTGTGTGTGTGTGTGTGTGTGTGTAAAGGGTGTTTCATTAAGACGGTTCAAAGTCAGCAGTAAATGAATCAGTGTTATTGGTGACAATTTATTTATTTCTCTATTGAATCATGTTATTTAAGTCATGGCAATTATGTGTGAAAAATAATATCACCCAAATGTCCGCCATTTCTACGGCGGCACACCTCCACTCGTTGGTCAAAATTTTTGATGACGTCTCTGCATAGTTGCTCCTCAATCTCACCAATATGCCTTATTATCTCATCCTTCAGGTGTTGAATTGTTGTTGGCTTGTTGGCAAAGACCTTACTTTTGAGATGACCCCCAAAGGAAGAAATCTAAAGGCGTCAAGTCACACGATCGTGATAGCCAGTTGACTTCGCTGTTTCG
>CAHIKZ030001926.1:0-85000 GCA_903632075.3 Acanthosepion pharaonis | reverse complement strand
AGCATGTATCTTTCGATATATGATTGATGAGCCAGATTTTTTCCCGCAGTAGGTTGTCACTTCTCTCTGCGGTAGACCAGTTGCCATCCAAGGCTATAGAACCCGGCCTGTCCTGCTATTTACCCATAGCTGGAGGGAGAAGAAGAGGATTCAAACCTTTCCCAAGGGTATTAGCCCGTAAGTGACTGTAATGGATTCTTTGGAATTCGAACTCGGCTCTCCGATTCCTCAATCTGAGCCGCTATCCATTACTTCTTTTTCCCGCAGTTGGTTGCCATTTCTTTCTGCGGTAGACCAGTTGCCATCCAAGGCTATAGAACCCGGTCTGTCCTGCGATTTACCCATAACTTTTGGGGAGAAGAAGAGGATTCATAAGGGTATTAGCACGTAAGTGAATATAATGGATTCGACTGGCACTCCGATTACTCAATCCAATTACTCCGTCGGGGACTCATTCTAGAAAATTAATAAAACGATAAAAATATATATATATATATATATATATATATATATATATATATATATATATATATATATATATATATATATATATATAAAAACAAAATAAAATATTCCATGGTCGTAATTTATTCCATTGGAATCGTAAATACGATCCAATTCATCAGACCTAAAATTCAAAAAAAAAAACATTAGAAAAATAAGTTATTCTATCCTTACTCTGTCCTGGACATTGAATTCTACCTTTTTCTATCCTCTTGGAATTTTTTATTCAAAAAATATATATGTATGTGTATGTATCTATGTATATATATTTATATATTTTGCATATTTTATGTGTATATTTACCACTAATATTATATATATATATATATATATATATCACAGTAAATCTAAAATACAAATTTCACAGGACCAATTAAAACAAAAATAGAATTCGGGATCTTTAAAAATGAAAATCTGATTTAGGCACCCTTCCACCTTTATTTTATTCTGTAGCACCGTGTCTGAAGTTGATTTAGTTAGAGGAAGCAATGATTCTAGATCGGTTCTATGTAATCTTTTCTTTCTTTTTATGTGCTATGTTCCTTCAGAAGGTCGGAGATCATGGCTCTTAACCTCCCTTTCTCCAACGTGGAGAAGGCAACAGGAAATCACTCCACTATGAATCCCAAAATAAATTATGGTTAATAACTCAGATTATGTGAAGCCTAACGGCGTGAAGGGGGTTAAATCTATATAATCTACTATCACATATTAATTTGAGGTAATTCAAGAGGTTAGAGGTAAAAAAAAAAGTTACGCTCCTTCGACGTATTATTCCCCAGCTTTAATTATGATACGTTTCAATAAGAATAAACAAATTATTTTCATCATAATATTGAGAATTTAAGAAATCCATCCATATTCTGCGACGCCATGTCTGATATTGTTTCGATGGGCGAAACAAAGATTCAACATTATCCAGAAAATTAAATTCAAGCGAAAAGGAAAAGCAATAAAAAAAAATAGTTTATTTAAAATCAAAACAATTTTTTTTTAGTTATATTGTTACTGTAAAGTTCACCCTATACAGGGCCGAATGGTTAGAACGTCCGCATTCTGACCATAAGACTCGGGTTCGAATCTCGCCATGGTCGATTTGTCAGGAAGGAGACTTCTTGATGCTATCGAACTGGAGGGGTCGATCCCAAGGTGCGGCAAATTTGGAAAGTGCCTGAAAACCATACCACGCGTTGACCCAAGCCTTGTGAGTGAAAGTGGGTAGATGGAACCCTTGGGTGCCGTCGATAGCTGTGCTAGCGAAAAGTCATCGTGGCCGAGGGCTTGAGTGTACTTTATTTCAAACTTCGCATATTGCGCAGTAATCAAGACAAGTGAAGCTTCCACGCCCGCATGACTACTCGAGGCAAACCTATGTAAACAAAGCCAGTAATGGCGGACGTTCTGTGTACGCGACGAGAAAGAAGTCGAACTTACATTGTCCATAACGTCTAAACGATAATCGAGCGTAATGGCTTAATGTCATTTTCGAAACAACCAGGCAATTTCACATCAGAATTGTACATTCTCAATACCGGGAGCTTTTGGTGCTTAGACTGCAAATAAACCCATTTACAGTTTTAAAAATTGATACGTTCAAAAAATAGACTCCTATTTTCTGTTAAATATCTTTTCTTAGCTTCATCTTATTGAGCGTTCACAATTAACTGGCGCAGCGCGTATTCGCAACATGCCGTTGAGAATATGATAGATGTGCATAGAAAAGTCAAAATTTATCGCCAATGCAAGTTCGATCTCTTTCGCGTTGTCCGGCCACCATCACTGGCGTTGTTTATATATGTTTCTCTCTAGTAATAATACGCGGAAGCTTACTTCGTTAACGGCCTTTTCACAGCTTTTCGTATCTTACTGGTCTTGATTACTGCGCGATTTTCGCCGATGTTATTTTAAAATGCGCTTTTTTTTAAAAATGAAGTTTTAAATGAATAGTGTTTTTTCTTTATTGTCTTTAATAAATCTGCTTATAGCTAATGAAACAGAATCTCACACTAAAATGTAATTTATGAAGCTTTAAATTCAAGGAGAAAAAAATCTTTTTTTTTTTTACTTTCAGGCACGTAATTTGGATTTTATTTTATTTTAATTGTCGGATTTTACGTTATTTCGCACATTCATTTCAAACTTCGCGCATTGCACAGTAATCAAGACAAGTGAAGCTTCCACACCGTACGACTACTCAAGGCAAACGTATGTAATCAAAGCCAGTAATGGCGGACGTTTTGTGTATGTGACGAGAAAGAAGTCGAACTTACATTGTCCATAACTTCTAAACAGTAATCGAGTGTAATGTCTTAATGTCATTTTCAACATAACTGGGCAATTTCACACCAGAATTGTAAATTCTCAATACCAGGGCTTTTGATGCTTATACTGTAAATTAGGTACTGTCGAGTAATGGATAGCTGCTCGGATTGGGGAATCGGAGAACCGAGTTCGAATTCATGTTCGTGCTAATACCCTTGGGAAAGGTATGAATCATTTTCTTTCCCCCTCCAAGCTATGGGTAAATAGCAGGACAGATCGAGTTCTACCGCAGAAAGAAATGACAACCTACTGCAGGAAAAAAAAAAATCTGCCTCGCCGTTATGTTCCTAAGTGTGTATCACGTATGGTGCATAACTGACTGACATTTTAAATGTTCTTAATTTTCAACTCAACTTGCGTTCATTTCATTGGTCGATTCCCCCGTTTGCGAACCCCGCCCTCATTGACTTCTCTTCCTTCAATTGTATTCTGTCACGGGTTGGTTCCCGGAGCGTAAAACGACCTTTCAACCTTCGCACGTCGCAATCCAATTTCAGTGACCTCAATATCGACATCTCTCTCAAATAAATAAACATAAATTAATAATAATCATTCTACACTAATGAAATGACCCCCCACCCTCTTTATACCATCGAGAAGGGTCGCTACTGCTTGTAATTTAGAGATGTTTGTACTCTGTATGAAAAATGACAGGCAATTCATTCATTGATTACACTACACTACACAAAGATATACACTTTCGCCGGAACAGACAAGTATACGCTCTCTTAGGCACGTACGCATTTTTTCGTTCTTTTTTCTTTCTGTGGGTATGCGTGTGTGTGTATTACACACACACACACACACACACACAAATATATACACACATATAAAGAAAGTGTGTGCGTATTACACACACACACATATTCATTCATAGATTCTTTACAATTACACAAAGATACTTTCACCCGAATGTATATACACAGGTATACGATCTCATGAGCCCCTAAGCGTTTTCGGTTCTTTTTTCTTTCTGTGTGTGTGTGTGCGTGTGTCCGTGTGTCCGTGTGTGTGTGTGTGTGTATGTGTTAAACGCACATGCACGCACACACAAATATTCAGGGCCGGGGTATACTAAAACGACCGGTGCACCTCGGCGTGGTATAATGGTTAGCAAGCTTGTCTCGCTAGATCAGTTACGACTGAAAATTGAGTTCGACCCTCACTAGATGCCCCATACTTTCGGCCTTGTGCCACATCTAAGCGACGCTTAGAAAATAACTATACTAAAACGACCGGAGGGAGAGAAAGCGTGATTGGGGTCCCCGAGCAGTGCTTTAAGACTCGTTATCTCATCAACATTTTTTTTCTACCTACATTTATATACGTTACAAATTAAAATTAAGATAACTATTAAAGTTTTAAGGATTTTGATTTCATTCTGGGGTCCTTTTTGTCTAAATCCGTGAATTCGTTTTTTATCCATATTGAATGTGTTAAAAAATTATTCAACTTTTAACCAAGAAAAATAGCAAGTTGATACAGTGTAACCCGGATGTAAGAGAGTTGTCGGGACCGGAGAAGAAGTCTCTTATATCCGGGTTTCTCTTATATCCGGGTTTGGTCTGTTTTATATACATTAACACAGGCTCTAATTTGGGACCAGAGAAAATCTCTCTTATATCCGGGTTTCTCTTATATCCGGGTCTCTTATACCCGGGCTACACTGTATTAAAAATTGCCACAAAACATTGTTGATTTATTTAAGATGGAATCATCCATTATAACATGTCTCTAATTTGTATTTAGATACATTGTATTTTAATTTCATTTTCAATTTTTCTAGTTGAATTGAACAACTATATTGCATATGATCCATTATTGTACATAATTCAAGTTACAATAAAATTTGTATTTTATATGAATATTACCTTATAAAAATTGAGATGTAGTAGAAAGGGTGCGTACCGTATCTATCATACGGGAGACCCATACACCAGCTCTAATAATAAATATACTTTTTTTTTTCTCGCCGATGAGGGAAAAACTGTATCTCATTATGTCCATACCAATCTAGTATTCTAAACGAAAAATACCAAATCGTTCGGGACGGATGAATTATCAAAAAGGTAAGACATTCCTGAAACACACATACCTCTAACCCAATCGGGCGACATTTAAGCTAGATCCTGCGGAGGGATATTGATTGTGCCTTCATCACAATAGGTAGGAGTAGATGTGACAGGCGACAATAAACTACAGAAGAACCCAAAATTGATCGCTGCATTTAAGTATTGCATTAATATTTAAGTTTACCTTTTAAAAGTTCAAAGATAATTCTTCCGTCGCTACTTAATTTAAAGACTGTTTGATGTACGTAGGTCCTTACTTTCCGTACAAACAATTATTTTTTTTTATTTCATGGGTGACTTTCGCTGGATTTCGCAATTAATTTCGCTTATTCCCAAATTTATTTCCTTGTTATAAAAATTGTTATCGTACAAAAAATTCGTCGCCAAAAAAAATCACGTAAAAAAAAAAATGCCGAAAACATCACAGTAATGAAAACCTGGGAATCCAAAATTTCAGGATTGTGGGTCTGGATCCGCACCAGAATATTTTTAATTTGCTCACGGAGTCGGCCCGATTCCAAAATGGTATGATATGTTGGGCTACGGCCTCTAGGAGTAAAGTTGAAAAGTGTGACACACTGACACAGTGACTGTCTATATTTCTGAGATGAGGTATTATGTACATTATTTACATTATTCGGACTATTGTCCTCATCTTTGTCGCTATATTTATCATGGCACAGTGGATAAAGGCGTTGGTTAGATCCAGTGACAGGATCCAAAGAGTGTGAGTTCAATATCTGGTTAAGGCAGTGGAGAACTTTCAGAGGGAAATTAACAGGAGATAACTGATAACTGACATCCATAAAACATGGAACAGTCTACCCCAGTGAGCGAAATAAAGGGTTCAGTTCGAAATTCCAACCACTTGAAGAAGGCCGGAGCGTACAACGGCCGAAACGTTGGGATAAATATGGCGACAAAGATGAGGACAATAGTCCGAATAATGTAAATAATGACACAGTGACATTGGCATTTATTTATATAGATGTATAATATAATGCGTAATATATATAAAATATATATATAATATATATAATGTATCTATGTACCTGTGCGGGCGCGCGTGTGTGTAGTAATGGATAGCGGCTTGGTTTGAGAAATCGAGGAGCCGAGTTCGAATTCCAGTCGAGTTCGTTATATTAACTTAATGGAAAGGTTATGAATCCAAAATTTTAAAAAATTCAAAACCTATGGAGGTTTCGTTTGAGGATCTTGTTTTCACTTTATGTGCACGTGTTCTCTGGGTTCGGCTGTTCCTAAAAGTGCAGTTGCTTCTACACAAGCCTTTAACTATCATATCTGTGGACAGTACTTGCTGTTAGGCTCTAAGAACTGGGTTGCTGTACCCTCATACGTCGAACCCGATAGGGGAGTCCAGTATTTATTATATATATAATATAAAAGGCTCAAACACTAATATTCCATGCTTATAATTTATTACATGGAATCGTAATCACGATCCAATTCATCAGAACTACAAATTCACCGTATTGTATCATTATTTATATATATATATATATATATATATATATATATATATATATATATATATATATATATAGTCGATTCTCCCGTCGAATTCGACATATGAGGGTCAAATTATCAGTTCCCAGGAAACTGACAGCCCGACAACAGCACATGAGATTTGATTATAGTGGTGAAGGTTTCGTGCAGGACTATCCACACTTTTTGAAGGGACGAATACAGAGACCTGGTGCACCGAATGCCACAAGGTTCCCGAATGACCCTCCGCAGGTTTTGAATTCAGAGTTGTCCTTCTCCTAGACCAGTTGCCATCCAAGGCTATACCAACTATTAGCACGTAAGTGTATGTAATGAATTCGACTGGAATCTGAACTCGGCTCTGCGATTCCTCTATCCAAATATATCCATTATATATATATATATATATATATATATATATATATATATATATATATATATATAGTAATATGATACAGTATGGTAATCCGTATGGAATTTTCAGGGGATATAGATCCAGGAATATAGCTCTATAGAAAGGACAGAGCAAAATTATCATTAATTAAAAGAATATCAAATGTGATTTTAAATGTTTGATATTCTTTAATTATATATATATATATATATATATATATATATATATATATATATATATATATTTAGTTTTATATTTAGGCAAATCTTTCCTTTATGCATGTTTCATTAAAAACGACAGACAAAAGGTACTACGGTTGAGCTTTTTATGTAATTTTTCTTGTGTTCTGACAAGAGCTTTTTTTTTTCTGGACAAAGGGTGTGTAAGAACTGTGCGAATGTTTTATATTTCCGAGCGCTTTCGGATATACCTTTAGCCATTAAAAAGGATGATTCGATTTTCATTTTCAACTAAAACAAATTTTCAGCACACACTCAACTAAGCTGAAAAACCATTGTTGGATACATTATGTAAAAGATCAGTTTTTATCAAAATCATGTTTATTTTAAAATAAATACAACTGTAGTTTTTGGCTACAGTAAATGGATATAGTCTGGTCAGCGGCGTAGCCCAGGCCAGCATTACATATTTTTTTTTTATCTCATGTATGATACGACCCTCTTAAAATTAGCTTCAAAATTAGGTCTTCAAATGATATGCGATTATATACAGTATATAGGTCAGTTAGCATAGATAATAACTTTGTAAGTGAATGTAATGAACCCGACTAGAATTCGAACCTTTTTCAATTCAAATTAATTAAACTTAATTTTTCTCAAATCATGTTTCAGAAAGGTATATTTTATTTTTGAAAGATTTTTTTTTAATAAAGAAAATTAGTTTGTATTAACAAATTTGTAAATATGGACGAATTTTATTGATTTAGGAGAAAAACTCTTATCAATCTAAATTATTTGTATTTACTAAGAATAGACAGGATGTAATTGTAATGTAATGGATTCGACTGGAATTCGAACTCGGCTCTCCGATTTTTCAGACCGAGCCGCTATCCATTATTTTACTGTGCCTCCTTAAAAAAATACAATAGACTAACATCTTTTCTTCTATCTCTTTATCCCATCTTTTAGTTAAATAAGTTCAAAAAGTAAAAGAGAATGATAAAAGTATCGTTAGTAAAGCTATACTCGTTGCGTAAACGCGTACAGCCATAAACAGCCGAACAAGAAACAGCTAAACATCATATAAATGTAAACAATGAAAAAGATGCATATTTGCTTTGTTTGTATTTTATAATACGATACTAATATGTGAATATTACATGCATTATTATTGGATACAGTTTTATCAAAACCATTTATTTTAAATAAAGCTGTACTTTTTGAGTACAGTAAATGTAAATTGATATATAGTTTAGTCAACGATATAGCCTGGTCCAGCAGGACATATGCAAATTTTATATCTCATGTATGACGCGACCTCCTTAAAATTAGCTTCAATATTAGGTCCTCAAAAGTCGCACGGTACGTGATTATATACGGTATATAGGTCAGTTAGCATAGATAATAACTTTGTTCTGTTAAGAAAGCAATTCTTAATATGAACCTGATGACTTAGGTAACCATAGGGGGAAAGAAACCCAGAATGTTCTCTTTGTTTGGATAGGGAATAATCTTATTTTGACTTGCGAGTAGGAAAAAGAAGGGAGCAGCGATATTCAGAGAACTTTAAATGATTACTTGGTTACTTATTTTAATGCATCATTTTACTTACAATTATCGCCACATGACGCAAACAATAGTCAGTGCATTATTTAAACAAATTAACAATAAATAATCAGCAGTGCCTTTTTATAGCTATCTGTCATATTATTGTCAACTCAGCTCATTATTGAAGAGTGGCCTTCTGTAAAAAAACAGTTAATATATATATATATATATATATATATATATATATATATATATATATATATATATATATATAAAAAAAAAACAGATCATATTTAAGGTTCCATTATAATAATTTATTTCACCAGAGCCCTTTTAAAATTCGCTGGATCATCGAATTTTTCACTTCCACAAGGTGAAACGAAAAAATGAAATGAAAATTCACACTTTTGACGGGTAATATATATATATATATATATATATATATATATATATATAGAGATATAAGAGAGAGAGAGAGAGAGACATTTTTTAGATAGATAGATATAAGGTATCGATATTTAGATAACTTTTTTTAAAATTACTTTTGATACTTATTTCAAACCATCATTTTACTTACAATTATTGCCACATGACGCAAACAATAGTCAGTACATTATTTAAACAAATTAACCGTAAATAATCAACAGTGCTTTTTTTTATAAAATCTGTCAATTATATTATTGTCAACTCATCTCAACATTGAAAATTGGCCTTCTGTAAAGAAGTGACAGTTATCATATATATATATATATATATATATATATATATATATATATATATATATTGGTATCGATAAGAAAAAATTTTTTTTTTTTTTTTTTTCATTTCAACCTTTGGAAGTAAAGTTTGATGTTCCAGAGCCCTTTAAAAAGGCTGTGGTGAAATAATTTATTACATGGAACCTTAAAGTGGTCTGTTTTATTCATATATATATATATATATATATATATATATATATATATATATATATATATATATATTCATTGCTGGTAATATTTTTCACAAAAATGTATTGCTGGTAATTTTTTTTTTTTAAACGTATTGCTGGTAATATTTTTTCCCAAAATGTATTGCTGCTAAAAAATTTTCCAAAAGAGTATTATTTTTATACTTTCATAGTGATTTACACCTTTTGAGGAGGTTAACTATTTGCCCAAAGCTGGGACCCTGATAAGTGCTACCACCCCGGATCAGGGTGGACCTGGGAACACCAGCATTTAAGAGGTGGTTCCACGCTCCTCAAAAACTTCTGATCACAGGCCTTGCTGCCAGGTGTAGTTTATCGTCTTACCCAAGACGGTGAACTGCTATGCAATATCAATTCTTCTGTATAACAATGGCGGGACTTGGGGAGAGGGGTAACAAAAATGTTTTACAGAAAGATGCTGGGAACATCGTGGATGGAGCATGTAAGCAAATGGTACATGCTAATATGGAAGCTCCGAATTTGTAGATGCTAAACTCGATTGAGAGAATCTTTCTCGCCAGAATCATACATGTTTTAAGTCTTCCATTCGTCCATACATTGAATATTGCTACCACATCTGGTCTGGTGTTTCTGTTATGTATCTACGGATACTGGATAAAATAAAAAGAAGAATATGCAATATTATTGGCCCCGTCCTGTCATCACGGCATTAGTCACATTCCTAACGCCCTAAAGTAGCTTCCCTCTGCCTTTTCTATAAATATTTCCAAGGTAATTGTTCTGATGAGCTTTCCTCCTTGGGACCTCGACTTTATAAATTTCAGTGTTACTTCTACATTGGCGGCAAGGTATGATCATTTTACACTTGAATTGGCTAGATGTAACCGTAAGTTCTATGCCATCAGTTTCTTCTCTCGCACTTCTCCCTTGTAGTATTCCCTTCCGGCGCCATACTTTCCAGTCAACTTTGATTTACAAAAATGTAAATGCAATGTCAATCGCTATCTACTGTCTCCTTAATTCCTGTTCTTTTATTGTCTTCTCTCCTTAATAGTAGTTTTTCTCATATTCTCTAACACTCACTAACCCCTTGCATTCTAGTGGCTTTATTGCCTTTGATCTTCAAAAATTTAAATCCAATGTCAATCGTTATCTTCTGTCTTCTTAATTCTTGTTCTTTTATTGTCTTCTCTCCTTAATAGTACTTTTTCTCATTTTCTCTAACACTCAGTAACCCCTCTGCATCCTAGTGGCTTTATTGCCTTTGATCTTCAACAATTTAAATGCAATGTCAATCGTTATCTTATGTCTTCTTAATTCTTGTTCTTTTATTGTCTTCTCTCTCCTTAATAGTAGTTTTTCTCATCTTCTCTAACATTCAGTAACCCCTCTGCATCTTAGTGGCTTTATTGCCTTTGATCTTCAAAAATTTAAATGCAATGTCAATTGTTATCTTCTATCTTTTTAATTCCTATTCTTTTATTGCTCTCTCCCCCGTAATAATGTTTTATTTTACTCATATTTTTCAAGGCACATTTATTCTCCAATAAAAATGTCTAAATATTCCCATGGTAATTGTTCTGATGAGCTTTCATCTTTGGTATCTAGAGTTTATAAATTTCAGTGTTATTACTAGATTAGCGGCAAGATCTCATCATCTTACAGTTGCAAGTGGATATAACCGTAAGTTCTATGCTGACAGTTTCTTTTTTTACACTTCTCACTTGTGGAACTCTCTTCCTGATTCTTGCTTCTCAGTCAAATCTGATCTTCAAAAATGTAAATGCAATGTCAATCGTTATCTTCTGTCTTCTTAATTCTTGTTCTTTTATTGTCTTCTCTCCTTAATAGTAGTTTTTCTCATATTCTCTAACACTCAATAACCCCTTGCATCCTAGTGGCTTTATTGCATTTGATCTTCAAAAATGTAAATGCAATGTCAATCGTTATCTTCTGTCTTTTTAATTCTTATTCATTTATCGCCTTATCTCCTTAATACTAGTTTTTTCTAACATTTAGTAACCCCTTTCATCCTAGTAGCTTTATTGCCTTTGATCTTCAAAAATTTAAATGCAATGTCAATCGTTATTTTTTGTCTTCTTAATTTTTGTTTTTTTATTGCACACTCTCCTTAATAGTAGTTTTTCTCATATTCTCTAACACCTGAAACTCTCTGCCGTCTTCTTGATTTCCAGTTAACTTTGATATTTAAAAATTTACAGACCTTGAATAAATTCAATAGACATATCCGTTTTTTTGGTTGTTTTGTATGTGTGTGTGTGTGTGTGTGTGTGTTTAAAAGAACGATCGCTGTCCAATTATACTAACTTTACTTTACAACACACTTATCTACACACTTATACTCCGAGGCAGAATTTGACACACACAGGGCATATTGAAGGCAAGAAGGACAAAGGAAAGCAGCGAATGATCTACCAAACGATCTTGTGAAAATGGTTGACAGAACATGGATTAGGAGAGATAGCAAAAACAAAATTTATTAAAGCAGGAAATTGTGGAGAGCCATGACCTGAAGGGACATGGCACATAGAAGAGGAAGACTGAGCTTTTGCAAATGGTTGACAGAACAAGGATTGGAGAGATAGCAAAAAGATAATCAAATCGCGAAATGAAGGTTATCTTGAATGGCCACTCTTCTAGATCTTTTTGCATTGCTAGTGTTCCCCAGGGCTCGATCCTTGGACCTACGTTGTTTATAATTTTCATAAATGACCTTCCTGGCCTCAACTCGGTATCTATGCAGATGACAACTAATTACTCATGTCTGATCGGTTGGATTGGCTGCTCATCTCAATAATGACATACAATCTGTTGTTAAATGGGACATGGTGTGGTTTGTTAATTTTAGCTCCTCAAAAACGAAACTGCTCTCTTTTAATCACATGAGAGAACCTTTTTACCTCCTATCAGGATGACGTTTTTAGGTGACATGAACTGGAAAGAGTATATTGAATGAAATGCTAAGTCTGCAACGAAGAAAATTGTTTCCCAGTGTCGAGCTAGAGATTTTTTCTCGCTGGTATCTATCTTACATATTTATAAGTATGCCATTTGTACTGGCTTTGAATATTGCTACCACATCTGGTCTGGTGCTTCTGCTATATATTTAGAGATTCTTGATAAAATCCAAAGAAGAATCTATCTTCCATATTTATAAGTCTACCATTCATCCTTGCTTTGAATATTGCTGCCATATCTGGTCTGGTGCTTCTGCTATATATTTAGAGATTCTCGATAAAATCCAAAGATGAATGTATCTTACATATTTATAAGTCTACCATTCATCCTTGCTTTGAATATTGCTGCCACATCTGGTCTGGTGCTTCTGCTATATATTTTAGAGATTCTTAAAATCAAAAGAATATTTACATATTTATAAGTCTACCATTCATCCTTGGAATATTGCTGTCACATCTGGTCTGGTGCTTCTGCTATATATTTAGAGATTCTTGATAAAATCCAAAGAAGAATCTATCTTCCATATTTATAAGTCTACCATTCATCCTTGCTTTGAATATTGCTGCCACATCTGGTCTGGTGCTTCTGCTATATATTTAGAGATTCTTGATAAAATCCAAAGAAGAATCTATCTTCCATATTTATAAGTCTACCATTCATCCTTGCTTTGAATATTGCTGCCACATCTGGTCTGGTGCTTCTGCTATATATTTAGAGATTCTTGATAAAATCCAAAGAAGAATCTATCTTCCATATTTATAAGTCTACCATTCATCCTTGCTTTGAATTTGCTGCCACATCTGGTCTGGTGCTTTGCTATATATTTAGCTTGATAAGATCCAAAGAAGAATCTATCTTCTATTTATAAGTCTACCATTCATCCTTGCTTTGAATATTGCTGCCATCTGGTCTGGTGCTTGCTATATATTTTGATTCTTGATAAAATCCAAAGAAGAATCTATCTTCCATATTTATAAGTCTACCATTCATCCTTGCTTTGAATATTGCTGCCACATCTGGTCTGGTACCTCCAGCTATATATTTTGATATCATGATAAAATCCTAAGAAGAATCTGCAATGTCATTGTTCCTGATCTGGCATCTCGGCTTCAGTGCCGTTAACATCATCGTAATGTAGCTTCCCTTAGTCTTTTCTATAAATAATTTCATGGTAATTCTTCTGATGAACATTCCGCAATGATATCTAGAGTTTATGGATTTAAGCGCAGTACTAGAGGGGAAGCAAGGTCTCATCATCTTACAGTTGTAATGGCTGGATATAACCGTAAGATCTAATTTGTGGAGAGGCATGATCGCCCACGGCCTGAAGGGACACGACACGAAGAAGAAGAAGAAGAAGAAGAAGAAGAAGAAGAAGAAGAAATAGAATGAATGAATTGGATGTTCCTGCATAAAATTGGAATAGTTGTGTCCATTTCGCGTAAATGCTCTGGAAAGGAATGAATCCCTCTCTTCTCCCCACTCAGGTGGGGATTAATAACAGGGCAGTGGGCTCTCAACCTGTGGTCGGCAACCAATCAAGGAGAAAGCTAGCAAATCCACCGATGTAATGAGTGTATGTAAATGATTGCCAGAAGAGAGATTACGAGATATGTAGTGGGTTGGTATTTGGTTTTTCGTCAGGTATCAGGAGATCGTAATGTTGTTGGACCACAATAAATAACACTAAAACTTGGTTGCAAAATTAAGGGCCAATTTTTATTGGTGCACGTGTGTGTACTAAACTCGGAGGTAAGAGAGTAGTCGACCTCAAGTCGACATGACGTTGAAAGAGAGTGACTGAATCTCTTTTGCTTAGGACCGCCGCAAAAGCATGGCCGAATTCAATGATTCGAAAGTATCCAGCGCCAGATGAACTCCTTTCCGGAAGTCGGGTCACAAACTTTGCACGTAACCGGAAACCCTTCTTTTTTTTTTTTTTTTTTTTTTTTTTTTTGTTTCCATTTGCATTATGGGAAAATGAAATTACAGTGTAACCCGGATATAAGAGAGTTGTCGGGACCGGAGAAGAAGTCTCTTATATCCGGGTTTCTCTTATATCCGGGTTTGGTCTATTTTATATACATTAACACAGGCTCTAATTTAGGACCAGAGAAAATCTCTCTTATATCCGGGTTTCTCTTATATCCGGGTTACACTGTATTTATTTAATTTTTTATTAATATGTTTATTATTTATTTTATTTAATTTTCATTCTACCACAGATATTACAAATTGATCAAGCTTACTAAGCGCTGTAAGGGATAGGAAGTGTGGAGAGCCATGATCACTCAAGTCCTGAAGGGAAAATGGCACAAAGAAGAAGAAGAAGTAGTACTTACAAATACGCGCATGCGCACACATATGCAAACGTCTCAAGTGGATAGAGGACAAAAAAACCAATAAGTGGCAAGTAGTGTTTGTAGAGCCAGGACGCAAAACCTCAAACACATACATACTCCCACCCTAAACACCCCCACACACTCTCTCGCTCTCACACACGCAAACATATACGAGAAACTAGAACAAAACTCCCGCGTCTGTGATCACGTGACTGACCTTGATATTAAAAAATTAGGTTGTGGCGCTTTTGACGGCTTGTTTAAAAATAGCCATTTTTTTTTCTTGCCAATTTTTTTTTTTTTTTTTACGACCTTTCTTCCTTTCAACCTCGTCGTTCTTAACTTTCCCATTCCTCTCCCCTCCGAAACCGACGACCAAGATTAGCCAAGTTGTAAATTATATTCGTCCAGTCGTCCCTTTTTTTCTTCTTTCATACACTTCGTGCTGCTGTCACGTCTTTTAGTTCGGCTGCTCACCCATCTTAATTTTTAAATTAAAACCGATGACAGAAAAAAAAAAAATTAACAAAATATGAAACAAATTAAGCAGACTCCCTATAAATGAAAAGATAATTTCCTTGGCCCTGTGGGTTTTGAAAAAAAATAAAGTACCTCCGGGCATCAGTAAAAAAATACTATTGATTGAGTATTAAATGCTTGCATTTATTTTACGAATTACGTTATTTATTTATTTTTAATTAGGATTCATTTAAAAACGTTTTGAAATCTTAAATACGAAAAATAATGCCATAATAACAGTTTTTGAGGAGGTACCTAAATAAAACTGATATTTTCTTTTTTTTTGTTGCAGCCTATGTACTTTCTTAAAGAAACGTTACAGTGTAACCCGGATATAAGAGAGTTGTCGGGACCGGAGAAGAAGTCTCTTATATCCGGGTTTCTCTTATATCAGGGTTTGGTCTATTAACACAGGCTCTAATTTGGGACCAGAGAAAATCTCTCTTATATCCGGGTGTCTCTTATATCCGGGTTTCTCTTATATCCGGGTTACACTGCATGAAAAAAAAAACAGGATCAGATATTTTTTAGCTTGTCTCTCATACAGACAAGCATTCTCAGATACGAATGGTCATAATTAAACTTACGACAAATTAATTTGCTCTCTAATTGTTTATGGAAACCCATTTGAATTAATTAATTCGTATATCACCTAACAAAAGACGGTAAAAATAATTACCTTGGTAAATTTGCAGATTAAGCCCCGGAAACCAATTGTAATGAAAATTCCAATCCTGGTGTGAAATTGCCTCATTATTTCCCAAATAACAAAACATAAGCTAAATTTGCAGATTAAGCCGCGCAATCATGCGTGGAAGCTTACTTAACGGCCTTTACTGATTTCCCTATCTTTTTCATTCAGTCAAGTGCCATGTGTGATACACGCTTAGGCGATCATGCATCTATTGATATATGACTAACGAGGCGGATTTTTTTTCCCGCAGTAGGTTGCCATTTCTTTGCCATCCAAGGCTATAGAACCCAGTCTGTCCTGCTATTTACCATTTGCCCATAGCTGAGTGGAGAAGAGGATTCATACCTTTCCCAAGGGTATTAGCACGTAATTCGAGTGAAATTCGAACTCGGCTCTCCGATCCCTCAATCCGAACCGCTATCCATTACGCCAACGTGCCTCTTACTCGTCACAATTACTCTGCAAAACCCCAAAGTTTTTAGACACTTTTGAAAGTCAAGCTTTTATTGAATTCTTTTTTTAAAAATTTGTTTACCGTATTTGACGGCATATAAGACGCACGGGTGTATAAGACACATCCCATTTTCAGCAGGGCAAATCAAGAAAAAAATTAGTAATTAGTAAAATTATTATTAAATGGTACAGCCTAGGCTATATTTATGAGGTATTATTTTGGTTAAACAAGCCATGATTACAATTAAACGAAAAATAATAGGAAAAAAAAAGAACACAAGCCTATAAAAAAAAACTTTATTATATCCAAAGGTAAGAAAATAAAATAAAAATCAAGCAATTATTACAATTGAACAAAACAGTACAGTTATTAAAATTAAGTCAAAAATTTTCCTTTATATGATCTGTACAACCTGCGTCTTGTAAGCGTCTTAGTTATTTATTTGAACGTTTGTATAAAATGTGGCACAAGGCCAAAAAGGGGGTTGGGGAAGGACGGTCTTCTTCTGTCTTAAATCTAAACTTAGCTAGTCACAGACATGGACCCAAACATACCAACTATATTCCTATCACCAAAGTGGAATAATTAGGATATAAAAATTCTGATTGTATTTATACCAATGCAACCAGAAGTTATCACAAGAAAAATATTAATGAAACAAATATATTTTACAAATATATAATTTGAATTCATTGCATAATTTTAGTGAAACAAAGTACTAATATTAAACATGATAAAATTAATATAATGAATATTTTCAATGATAACATTTTAATCTGCATAATAGCCTTTTAAATAATGGCAATAGGTATATGAAAGTTACTCTAAAGTCTATGCTAATAGGAGTTGCCAGATAGCTAATTTCGGCCGACTATCGCGAATTTTAAACATACATATTTTAATTTTATGTTTTAATTTTAAACCTGGCATATAAGACGCAGGGGAATTTTAGAAGATATTCTTATTAAAAAAAAGTGCTCCTTATATATCGTCAAATACGGTAAGTTATTTATAAAAGCAATGACAAGTGTTGTTTTTTATAGTGAAGCTGTAATAATAAGGAATCTGTAGCAATCATCATCGCCATCACACATACATACATACAAATCATACGGCAAGCATTCATTGGCTAATCTCCTCAAAACTAGCTTGCTGATTGGTTAATTCCGACCAATTGCATCGCCGGCACGCGAGGAATAATTTTCCCGCGAACAAGCCTCGAATCCGATCACGTGATACACAGCCATATATAAACAAAACACGAATAAGCTCACTCATGTTCCTCTTCATTCATCTTTTTCCTTGCTGCCAAGACGTAATCTTCAAGAGCTCCCGTCTTAACCATGCGGTCAGACGTTAAAGATCATTGCCAACAACTATTACCGACTTTCTCGCAAGTCGTCAGTAGAATTCAGCCATTTACGCCTGTCTACACAAATCCACGACTTTACTCACAACGCACGCACAGACACAGATTTTTGTATCACATTACATATATTCTTCCTCTCTGTGACTCGGCCAAGTTCATGAACCAGAACTCTCTCTTACTTACTCAAAACAACACACTTCTTAATTAACTGTATTCTATTCTAACACCAGACTCTATTCGACATAGAATCCTGAACATTCTTATTCAAGAGAAATTCTTTTGAACATTCAATATTAATCAGAATACAGTTAAAGGGAAGCAACTTTTTCTCCCTTAATTACGACACAACATTGCATGATTGTTTTGTATGTTATTGTTTCAATATATATTTTATTGTTGATGCACAATTTGAGTCTCGTTGTTTTTTCTCTTGAATCATTAAATATATAATAGATAAATGCTCTTAGAACACGCAATTAGATTTGATAACCTCAACGCATAAACCCAAGCAGCATTCACAAATCCTTGTTTCTGAAAAAGAAATTATTATGGACATTCCGAGATTTTTTGTGTTTGAGTCCTTGGAGGAAACTCCTTTGTCAAGATTGTCCCCTTTCATGATTGAGAAAATATCATTCAGTCGAATTAATCCAAAATCAGTTAGAAAGATGAGAGACGACAATTTGATGGTGGGGGTTGAAAACAAGCAACATGGTGAATCTATAATGAAAATGAAGACGTTTCACAATATGAATATCAAAACTTTCCCTCACGCAGGACTGATGTCGGAGTTAGCTCCTCCTCAACTCCTCACCCTTTCGCCAGGGGTCTCTCTCCTCTGGCTATAAATACTCGCTGACCATTCGCCTCTTCATCTTTTTGCTTCAATCCTTCGGCCTTATACCAACTCGCAGATGTGAGCGCTTATAGATACAGCGTTTCCCAAATGCTGGGAACACGCTAAGAACAATACACGTACGTACGAACACTCCCCGCAACACAACACACATAATATTCACCACACACACTCTGTCCATGTAACTGTCAATGTAACTTGTAACCTTTCTTGTTATTAATACATATATTTGTTTATATATATTTATCGGTCTTGTGTTTGTTTTTCTTTGCCTTCTTTGGGCTTAATTAAAATCCAACTTTCTCATATAGTCGGACCGGCTAGCAGGAAATTTCTACCCACGTGTACTCTTCTACTTCTACTCAATAACATCGCCGGCACGGTTCACTACACTGAATATTTCAAAAGGGAAGGATTAGAAGTAAAGAGCTCTCTCTAGCCACACCAGAAGAAATTTCATCTGCCTTGGGAAGCCAGAGAGTCTCTGGTTACCGAAGGATCTATATTAGAAAAAATGGTGACAAACTATTTACAGATATATCCATCCTTATGTTTAACTCATCTAAAATTCCATCTAAAATCAAAATAGGCTACAATGTCGAGCCAGTGGAGCTATATATCCCGGCTCCTCTGAGATGTTTTAGACGTCAAAAAATATGGATATTCTAGGGATGGCTGTAGGAGTCGCCCTACATACGCAAAATATGGCTAAAAAGACTCTGTTCATGTTGAAGATGAGTGCCAGGATGAAATTAAATGCGCAGATTGCCAGGAAAGTTACCCTGCTTAATCTCGAACTTGTGATTACTGAAATAAATACATTGAATCAATAGATTCATCTACTGATAGGAAAGTTGGCTCCTTGTGTCGTGCCAGTTTTTTTCTCGTCTGAGTCCATCCTTCAAATTTATAAATCAATCATCCGTCCTTGCATGGAATATTGCTGTCATATATGGTCTGGTGCTCCCGCTGTACGTCTCGAGGTCCTTGACAAAATCCAGAGACGAATATGCAATATGATAGGTGCTGTAGTTTGAAGCGTAGAAACAGAAAACATCAATTGCAATCAATGTATGATTAATGCGTTAAATCAAAGAACCAAGTTTGCGGTTCTAGGCACCAAGAGTAATCCAAGGCTCAAAATGGCGGATTTGGATTTAATTTTTACATACCCATTTTATTACTGATTCTAGGCTACTATCGCTATCCCACAGACGTACTGTAGCCTACCTCTGTCTTCTCTAGAAATATTTTCACGGCAACTGTTCCGATGAGCTACACTCGATAGTTCTCGGACTTCATGAATTTAAACGCGCTACCAGGCTGGCATCTCGGTCTCACCCTTTCACTGTCAAAACGGTTAAATGTATCCGTCTCTTCTACTCCAACAGCTTCTTCTCCCGCACTTCCCGTCTGCGGAACTCCCTTCCCCTTACTTGCTTCCCCGATGATTATAACCTACAAATATTCAAGTGCAATGTCAATCGATATCTGACACCCTGAGCTTGCTCTCCGTCCTTCTCTGTATCCTTTCCTCAAACACGCCTCTTTGTTCTTGTTCTCAATCCTCTGTAACCCCTTGTGTGCTAGTGGTACTCACACCTTGCTTGGGGTGAATTACCTTTAAAAAAAAAAAAAAAAAAAAAAAAAAAAGAGATCATAGAAATGAAATATAAAATAAAAATTTGTCGGAGTTAACTCCTCCTTAATTGTTCAAATTGTTCAGTAGAGGACGCTTTACCTACACTATAAATACTGGGCAATTCCTTGTCTCGTTCTCTGTTTACTTTGCATTTCAGGGAACACATCTACAATGTAAGCTCTTGCAGAAGATTGCGTCTTCCCATTCGTGGGAGACGCCATGAACATTATACGCACATAAACGTACGTACGAACATTTACCAAAATACAAACTCTTTACGTTCACACACAAACACAAATGTTAATGTCTATGTCCATTGTAAATTTTTTGTTTAGTACATATATCTGTTATATATATATATATATATATATATATATATATATATATATATATATATATATATATATCTTGTTTTTTTTCTTTACACTTCTTTATGGTGGATTCAGTCTCCGAGTCCGCCATGTTCTTGTAGTGGAACTTCTTGTAGTAGGAATAAACTTAAGCGATCCTAATTTAACAACACGCAAACCCACGGTCCCTTATAGATTGATGACCTTCCGACGTGATTTATTTTTTTAACTCATGCTAACGGAAACACAAGACTGTATATATGCACAAACCCACATTTATACACACTTTCCCAACGAGAGCCAGTGAGGAAAAACATTGAAAACTCCTACTACTTCTTTATGGTGGATTCAATCTCTGAGTCCACCATGTTCTTGTAGTGGACTGTTATGATGTTGATTTGGGGTTAGTAGAGACAAACGCCAAATAATACGTAACAATAAAAAGGGTTTTAATAGGTTGGTAAAAAGTTACAGAAATTGCCTGAGTAGTCAATAACTAGCTCAGCTAAGAACTTCTCTGTCTATCTGTCTTCTTTTCCATGTCAACTGACATGCCACTATTTAAAGTCTTTGTTCACATACGTAGACAAGTTCATCTTCAAGAGGGGTGGTAGGTTTCCGACACAGCATGGACCTTCTAGCAGGTATAAACATGCATGTTCCTAATGTTACGTGTTGATAGTTGTAACAAAGGAAAAAAATGATTTACCACAACACAGAGCTAAATCACAAACAAATATTTAATTTACTAAAACAGAACATAAAATATATACAGGATAAACAATTGTGGCCTACAAAACAGAAAAACACAGAGTTACTGGCAAAGTGTTACGAGGAGAAGGAAAGGAATCAAATATCTTTATCACTTTAGGGCTAGTGAAGTAATCTAAGTGCTATATTTGGAAATCCACAAAGGTGTGTAAATAAATATTAATTTTTAGTTTGGTCAATGAAAATTAGTCAAAATTCTATTTACCAACTTTGTTCCAGGAAATTCTCTTTGGGGTTTTGGTTGGTTGGCAACTTTTTATAGAGATTCTTTCGGCTGGATATAAAAGTCCTTGAATCAAAAGCCGGAGTTGATAACAGCAGAAATTCTCATTCAACAACTGACAACCTTTTTCCAAAATCCCATTTTTATAGGGACTAACACATAATTTGCATATTTCTAGATGTTTCTCGAATCATCTAGATTTTTCTCGAATATACTAACTAGAATGATCTAGAATCTTCCAAACATTCTATTTCTAATTTCTCTATTTTACAACTACTTCATGAATGAAAACTTTTTTATAATAACAAGTAGAACTCAGTGTAATCCCTTATTATAGAAATGCATCCTCGTAACACTAATCTAACAATACGTAAAGCTCCCGGTCCGTTACACATTCCTTTTAGAGAAGCAAAAAAGTAGTTGAAGGGTATACTTATAGAATTTATAAAGATTATTTACTTGACAAAACAAAAAAAAATAGTTTATGATGTTGAGCTGTATTTCTCGGATACTTTAGCTTTCTACCGTGACATTTGCTGTTTGATAACAACAATAATTATCATTGAAATAATAGAATAGCATATATAATCTTTATATTCCCTTTGCCTCATAGATTGTCTGTCTTAATAGTAGTCTTGTCTTTTTTTCTTTTTTTATATATCTCTCTCTTATGAAACCATTCTGTTTATACCTTCTGACATTAATCAAGCTAAGCCTGATCTTTTTCAAGATTGACATGTTTTGATGCTCCGTTGTCTGGAGTTGAAAAACGTCATCACTTCTGATTGATTTGAAGAAGGTTTCTTATTTCATGCATCAAGGTCACAAAGGGTCCCGAATGATTGGACCAATTTTCCAAAATAAAAAAAAAATCTGAAAGAACTATATGACAAAGAACTGGGGCAGGTTGAAGCAGGAAAAGGTACAAAGGTTACGGTAACTGCTAATAAGAGTAAAACATCATCTCAGACTCAGAACACTACTCCCCAAAATATTAAGCCCTCTGCAAGTCAAAAGTCACAGAGATCGCCTATACGTCCACCAAAGTGTATCACCAAAAAGAATGGAATCGACAAAGCAAAAGCCGGAAATCGACAAAGACCAAATCTCTACTGTAAATCGTTTTGTTGGAAGAGATGGAAGTTAAGAGTCAAAACCCACAGGCGGCTAAAACTTCTAAGCTAAAACAAATTAAGAAATAATAAACAGTAAACACAAAATAGTACAGGTATGTATAAAAATAATGCAATAGAACCGCCATGAGCTAATATGTTTTCGTGTTGATCTAAATTAGCTCCTATAGAGCTATGATCTGAGAGATCAGATCACAGAACACATAAAAAAAGATAAGGTCAGCCATTTTGTTAATCTACTGGTAGTATGTCAAACGTAATTGTTCCTGAATTTGTTTTTTTTTTTTATTAGGAACACAGTTCCTTATAAGACATTCGAATTCATAAAGTTGGTCTTGTATAATTTTGATTTCGCCGGAAAGTTGTTGCTTATGAAGAAATTAGCTGTTTAAAAACAATTTATAGAAAACTAACAGCATGGCACGGCGTTGCCAGTGCTTGATTCAAAAATCGTACGACTCATACAGCAATCGCTATCACTTGACTTAAACTATTTTTGCCCTTCCTTGCCTTTAAAGGAGTGCCCTTTGCCGTGCTGATGTTGCTACATGCCTTACTTCTTGCCTATCTCACACTGCGAATTTTTTCTAAGCTCTATACTAAACATTAAATCTGTTACGAAAAAAGAACTAAACAAAATGAACACAAACCGATCAGCTTTAAAAAAGGACTCGTAACTGGAAAAACCGAATGAAAAAAGAATGTTAACAACAAACACTTTTTCACACCCAACCCAGTTCTGCGGAATCAGAATCAACGTTGAGTTTAAGCAAGCGAATGAGTCAATTGGAGTAAAGTTCCATGCAGATTTAAAATTTTCCTATTTGTCACGAATGCAGCTATCGATTTTTTGCATGCTAGCATGCTAGTTAACATTTGTGTCAGTCAGCTGTTGGCTCTCACGCTGGCCAATAGAATCTTCCTGCCTATTCGTGGCAGCCAGCTATAGACTCTCACTCTGGCCAGTAGAAAATGGCCGCAAACTACATGAAAGCTGCCGTAGAAGTATGAAAAAATCGATTATTTCCACTATCGATGAGAGTTGGGAAATGCAAAGTCGGTCTTGGTCTTTTCGCTAACTTGGAGTATGTGCATGTAAATTTTGGTGCAAATCCGTCGAAAATTGCGGCCGTGCATTCGTTACACACACACACACACATCCTGCTTTTTATAGAGATAATTTTTTAATACGAATATCGTTGATTCAACGAGGGCACACATGACTTAACTATGACAGAAAAGAACGTTTTGCCAATTTTGAAAAGAGTTTGGTTGGCCTGCCTTAAAAGTGTTAAAACCCGACGGATGGACCAATAATCATGAAGACTGTCTTCGCGTCTTACAGTCAATGAGAAGCCAATATTATTCGATTTTTGGAGAGAAACTTCTAAGAGAAACAGTGCCACGAGCAAAACAAACACCTGTTACCTCATTATTAAATGAGATAAAAAGAAAAAAAATGTCGAATCAAATGCCAATATAGCCGGATTAAAGTAAACTGTGACCTCAGGTGAGAGGATATTTGAGTGGAGTGGAGATCAGCACCTGCTCGCTAGAAACTTAATGAAAATTTAAAAAATAGTTGAATGCACGCCTACATTTTGAAAGATGCTGACATTCCAGCATCACTTCATTCCGACCTCTAGAACAAAGGTGACATCCAAAGAAGTAGAAATGTATTTTATAACAATTATAATATTCTAAATTTGTGTAGCGATGTCGTGCTTCATAGCCATGCGAAAGAAACACATTTTAGCACGATTTAATTAGTGGTTTGTGGACTTTAGCGCCACCTTCTCTAAAAAATAGAATTTTAACAATGTTTAAGATTATCTGAACTCCCACTACAACGGAATTTGGCACAAGGCCAAGTTTAAAAGTAGATTAAACGTGTACTTGGGAAAAGAAAAATTATAACAATTATAATATTCTAAATTTTGGCAACAATTTTGTGTTTCATCGTGTGTTTCTTTTCTTATCAATTCACCCCAAGTAAGGTGATAGTGCCACTAAGACGCAAGAAAGTGAAAGAGAATGGGAAGACTTTAGAAGGAACCGGAAAACCAATCCTGTACAGGAATCTATAGATAAACATCTACACCTGTTCAAAGCAGCATTCAGGTGTGTGATCAGGCGCACCTATTGAGGAAAAACAAAAAGTTCTAAATTTAGGCGGAAACGTTAGATTAGACTTAAATCAGACTTTAGACGGAACCGGGAGCTCAATCCTAATAGGAAACAAGAGAAAAATCTCTATCTATCTTTGTTCAAAAGAACGGGGAGGAGTTTGAACCGGACGATAGGCGAAATTATCTTCTCATATTGTGACAAGAAAAGGTTATCCAAAAGCAAATAAAAGTTCAGTGTTTTAGGCAGACATTAAACTTATAAAGTAGACATTAGAAGGAACCTGAAACCCACTCCTAAACAGGAAGCAAGGGATAAACATCTACTCCTGTTCAAAAGACCCGAGAGGAGTATGAACCGGACGATAGGCGAACCTATCTACTCCGCTTAAGAAAAGTAAGTAAATGAAGAGTCCATAAAATTAAAATGTTTCTTCCATTTGTAATAATCATCATGTTTGTCCTTTGTGTTCGATGAAGTCCTTGTTTTGCAATTCATCAGTGGATCCAAATGAATATACAAAGCAGATTGTGTAGAAAGAATTTTTAGTAAGACATTCGGATTAGAGAATCCCATTTTCTCTTTAATATTCAGCGAGTCATTTAAGTGCCATAAGTAATACACGCTTGGGCGATCATGTCACTTTGGATTCGTGACTGACTAGGCAAGAGATTTTCGTGCAGTAGGCTGACGTTTCTTTCCGCAGTAAACTGGTACCACCTAAGGTTATAGGACATAGTCTAACCTACTATTTAACCCAAAGTTGGGGGGAGAAGAAATGAATTCATACTTTTCTCATCGGTATTTGCGTGTAAGTGAAAAAAACGATCCAGACTGGAATTCGAACTCTGCTTTTTGATTTCATATGGAGTGAAAGGGAATTAAAAAAAAAAAATTAGAAGGAACCGGAAACCCATTCCGAAACAGGAAACAAGGGATAATCCTCTACTGCTGTTTAAAAGACAGAGGATGAGTGTGATCCAGATGATAAGTAAACCTCTCAAATCCTATTAATCAAAAATAAATAGTAAATGAATAAACAGTATCTATCTATATTTCTGAGATAAGGTATTATGTACATTATTTACATTATTCGGACTATTGTCCTCATCTTTGTCGCCATATTTATTACAACGTTCCGGACTTTCAGTATCTGTCTATATTTCTGAGATGAGGTATTATGTATACTATTTACATTATTCAGACTATCGTCCTCATATTTGTCGCCAGATTTATTACAACGTTCTGGACTTTCAGTATCTGTTTATATTTCTGAGATGAGGTATTATGTACACTATTTACATTATTCAGACTATCGTCCTCATCTTTGTCGCCATATTTATTACAACGTTCCAGCCTTTCAGTATCTGTCTATATTTCTGAGATGAGGTATTATGAACACTATTTACATTATTCAGACTATCATCCTCATCTTTGTCGCCATATTTATTACATCGTTTCTTCAGGTGGTGGCAATGTCAAACTGAACCCTTTATTTCGCTCACTGAGGTAGACTGTTCTAGTTCCATGTGCCATGTTTAATGGATGTCAGTTATCAGTTATCTCCTGTTAATTCCCGTCTCCAAATTCTCCACCACCTGAGCCTCACAATTCTTTGTTTCTAATGATATTTTCCTGTTTCTTAATTCTTTGCTTAGCTTATGGATGTCACCATTCTCTATTCCACTGACCTTCCGATGTGAGTGTCACACTTTCTGTCCTCTATTAAAACAATTCCCAGATATTTAAATTATTGTACTTGTTTCATTTTGGCATCCCCAGTGTGCAATTTACATGTTGGGCTGTCCATTTTGCTAACAACCATGCATTCTATTTTCTTGGAATTAAGGCGCCAGTCCTTTCTCTTCACTTTCATTCACTCCCTTAGCATCCAGTCAAATCTATTACATTCACTTATGTGCTAATACCTTTGGAAAAGGTATGAATTTTCTTCTTCTCCAAGCTATGAGTAAATAGCAGGATAGACTGGGTTCTATAGCCTTGGATGGCAACTGGTCTACCGCAGAAAGAAATGGCAACCTACTGCGGGAAACAAATCTGCCTCGTCAGTCATGTATCAAAAGATACATAATCGCCTAAGCATGTATAACGAATGGCATATAAATGACTGACATTGCTCACATGTTCAGTCCTTGGTATCCTCAGAATCCTTCTGTAGAACCCTATTTCTGTTGCTTTAAGTCTCTTCTTCATCTTTGAGGAGATTGTCTAATATTCACTAGCATACAGGAGGACAAATAGCATATAACAGTCCAGTAATCTTTTCTTTGTTTCTGACAAAGTTTTTCTGTTTCTTAACACTCTGTTTAGCGTTTGCCTATCCCAATGCACCTTTTCATTTCAGTATCATACTTTCTGTCCTCTCTTAAAACAATTCCCAGATATTTAAATTGTTGTACTTGTTTGATTTTGGTATCCCCAATTTGTAATTTTCATAATGGGATGTCCCTTTTGCTAACATCCATGAATTCTGTCTTCTTGCAATTGAGGTTTAGTCCTTTCTATTTCACTATCTTTCACTACCATCTGTAGGAACTTTTGTTTTTTTTCTATGTCTGCTATCAACACAGTATATTTTATGTTCTTAAGATTCGGCCACCAATAATGAATTCTTCTATGAGTTCTAATTGTTTCAGAAACACCTCACTGTACAGGTTTAATAAGTCTGGTGAGAAGATACATCCTTGTCTTACACTCCTTACTATTTTTTATATATTTACTGAATTCATTTTCTAACACTATACAGGCAATTTTTTTACCAAAATGGTTTCTGGATTATTCTAATAACCGTCCCAAATATGTCAAGGTTACTTAGCAGCTCAAACAGTTTTTTCTGACATAATTTGTCAAATACATTGCATAATTTATAAAACATAAGTATACATCTTTTAACATTTGTATTACATTACTTAGCCCATACATAAGTCCAGTACAAAGAATCACCTAGTGTCTTAGAGGCTTTATTGCCTTGCTTGGAGTAAAATGATTATAATAAATTTTGGTGACTTTGTTCTTACGCTTATCAAGAGCTGAAAAATTTGGGTACAATCCCCAGCATTATTGTCTATTGAGGTGAATCATAAATAATTTCAAAAAGTAAATTCAAATTTATTCATTTGCTTTCAAAATTTGTAATATCTTATTAATTAATTTTAAAATCCCTTTGATTAATTTTCATTAATTCATCAGAGCATATTTGGATGATGTGGGAAAATCCTTTTTCTTTTCTGTTCCATTTTATTCCATTCTTTATTCACCATTATTTGCAATGAGTTGTCACTTTCATTAATCTTTTTTCTATCTTTTTAATTAATCAGTCCAATTTGTCATGGATGATGTGGGAAAATCCCTTTTTCTTTTCTGTTCCATTTTATTCCATTCTTTATTCACCATTATTTGCAATGACTTGTTGCCACTTATCAGTCAGCTCTTTGATATCTTTTGAATAACTCAGTCCAATCTGTCATGGATGATGTGGGAAGACTCCTTTTTCTTTTCTGTTCCATTTTATTCCATTCTTTATTCACCATTATTTGCAATGACTTGTTGTCACTTATCAACAGCTCTTTTTTCTGTTCCATATCTTTTGAATAACTCAGTCCAATCTGTCATGGATGATGTGGGAAGACCCCTTTTTCTTTTCTGTTCCATTCCATTTATTCCATTCTTTATTCACCATTATTTGCAATGACTTGTTGCCACTTATCAGTCAGCTCTTTGATATCTTTTTTGAATAACTCAGTCCAATCTGTCATGGATGATGTGGGAAGACAACCTTTTCTTTTCTTTCCATTTTATTCCATTCTTTATTCACCATTATTTGCAATGACTTGTTGTCACTTATCAACCAGCTCTTTGATATCTTTTGAATAACTCAGTCCAATCTGTCATGGATGATGTGGGAAGACTCCTTTTTTTTTCTGTTCCATTTTATTCCATTCTTTATTCACCATTATTTGCAATGACTTGTTGTCACTTATCAACCAGCTCTTTGATATCTTTTGAATAACTCAGTCCAATCTGTCATGGATGATGTGGAAGACTTTTTCTTTTCTGTTCCATTTTATTCCATTCTTTATTCACCATTATTTGCAATGACTTGTTGTCACTTATCAGTCAGCTTTTGATATCTTTTGAATAACTCAGTCCAATCTGTCATGGATGATTGGGAAGACTTTTTTTCTTTTCTGTTCCATTTTATTCCATTCTTTATTCACCATTATTTGCAATGACTTGTTGTCACTTATCAACCAGCTCTTTGATATCTTTTTCCATTCTAACTCAGTCCAATCTGTCATGGATGATGTGGAAGACTCCTTTTTTTTTTCTGTTCCATTTTATTCCATTCTTTATTCACCATTATTTGCAATGACTTGTTGTCACTTATCAACCAGCTCTTTGATATCTTTTGAATAACTCAGTCCAATCTGTCATGGATGATGTGGGAAGACTCCTTTTTCTTTTCTGTTCCATTTTATTCCATTCTTTATTCACCATTATTTGCAATGACTTGTTGTCACTTATCAACCAGCTCTTTGATATCTTTTTGAATAACTCAGTCCAATCTGTCATGGATGATGTGGGAAGACTCCTTTTTTTTTCTGTTCCATTTTATTCCTTTATTCACCATTCACCATTATTTGATAAATAACTGAATTGTTGGATGATCACTTTTATCAATTCTTTATTCTTTGATATCTTTTGAATAACTCATATCCAATCTGTCATGGATGATGTGGGAAGACTCCTTTTTTCTTTTCTGTTCCATTTTATTCCATTCTTTATTCACCATTATTTGCAATGACTTGTTGTCACTTATCAACCAGCTCTTTGATATCTTTTGATATCTTTTTGTCATGGATGATGTGGGAAGACTCCTTTTCTTTTTCTGTTCAGTCCAATTCTGTCAATGGATGATCAACCAGCTCTTTGAATCTTTTGAATAACTCAGTCCAATTGTCTTTTCTTCTTTTCTGTTCCATTTTATTCCATTCTTTATTCACCATTATTTGCAATGACTTGTTGTCACTTATCAACCAGCTCTTTGATATCTTTTTGAATAACTCAGTCCAATCTGTCATGGATGATGTGGGAAGACTCCTTTTCTTTTCTGTTCCATTTTATTCCATTCTTTATTCACCATTATTTGCAATGACTTGTTGTCACTTCATCAACCAGTCTCTTTTCCATTCTTTTTATTATCTTTTTCAACCAGCTTTGATATCTTTTGAATAACTCAGTCCAATCTGTCATGGATGATGTGGGAAGACTCCTTTTTCTTTTCTGTTCCATTTTATTCCATTCTTTATTCACCATTATTTGCAATGACTTGTTGTCACTTATCAACCAGCTCTTTGATATCTTTTGAATAACTCAGTCCAATCTGTCATGGATGATGTGGAAGACTCCTTTTTCTTTTCTGTTCCATTTTATTCCATTCTTTATTCACCATTATTTGCAATGACTTGTTGTCACTTATCAACCAGCTCTTTGATATCTTTTGAATAACTCAGTCCAATCTGTCATGGATGATGTGGAAGACTTTTTTTTTTCTGTTCCATTTTATTCCATTCTTTATTCACCATTATTTGCAATGACTTGTTGTCACTTATCAACCAGCTCTTTGATATCTTTTGAATAATTCAGTCCAATCTGTCATGGATGATGTGGGAAGACTCCTTTTTTTTTTCTGTTCCATTTTATTCCATTCTTTATTCACCATTATTTGCAATGACTTGTTGTCACTTATCAACCAGCTCTTTGATATCTTTTGAATAACTCAGTCCAATCTGTCATGGATGATGTGGGAAGACTCCTTTTTCTTTTCTGTTCCATTTTATTCCATTCTTTATTCACAATTATTTGCAATGACTTGTTGTCACTTATCAACCAGCTCTTTGATATCTTTTTTAATAACTCAGTCCAATCTGTCATGGATGATGTGGGAAGACTCCTTTTTTTCTTTTCTGTTCCATTTTATTCCATTCTTTATTCACCATTATTTGCAATGACTTGTTGTCACTTATCAACCAGCTCTTTTCTATCTTTTTTTTTATAACTCAGTCCAATCTGTCATGGATGATGTGGGAAGACTTTTTCTTTTCTTTTCCATTTTCCATTTTTATTCATTCTTTATTCACCATTATTTCCAATCTGTCAATGACTTGTTGTTCCATTTTATTCCATTCTTTATTCAATTATTTGCAATGACTCTTTGATTTTATCTTTTGATATAATAACTCAGTCCAATCTGTCATGGATGATGTGGAAGACTCCTTTTTCTTTTCTGTTCCATTTTATTCCATTCTTTATTCACCATTATTTGCAATGACTTGTTGTCACTTATCAACCAGCTCTTTGATATCTTTTGAATAACTCAGTCCAATCTGTCATGGATGATGTGGGAAGACCCTTTTTCTTTTTCTGTTCCATTTTATTCCATTCTTTATTCACCATTATTTGCAATGACTTGTTGTCACTTATCAACCAGCTCTTTGATATCTTTTGAATAACTCAGTCCAATCTGTCATGGATGATGTGGGAAGACCTTTTTTTTTTCTGTTCCATTTTATTCCATTCTTTATTCACCATTATTTGCAATGACTTGTTGTCACTTATCATTTTTTGATATCTTTTGAATAACTCAGTCCAATCTGTCATGGATGATGTGGGAAGACCCTTTTTTTTTCTGTTCCATTTTATTCCCATTCTTTATTCACCATTATTTGCAATGACTTGTTGTCACTTATCAATTTTATTCCAGCTCTTTGATATCTTTTGAATAACTCAGTCCAATCTGTCATGGATGATGTGGAAGACTCCTTTTTCTTTTCTGTTCCATTTTATTCCATTCTTTATTCACCATTATTTGCAATGACTTGTTGTCACTTATCAACCAGCTCTTTGATATCTTTTTGAATAACTCAGTCCAATCTGTCATGGATGATGTGGGAAGACTCCTTTTTCTTTTCTGTTCCATTTTATTCCATTCTTTATTCACCATTATTTGCAATGACTTGTTGTTTTGAATTATCAACCAGCTCTTTTGATATCTTTTTGAATAACTCAGTCCAATCTGTCATGGATGATGATATTTTTGAATAACTCAGTCCAATCTGTCATGGATGATGTGGAAGACTTTTTCTTTTCTGTTCCATTTTATTCCATTCTTTATTCCATTTTATTCCTTTTGTCACTTATCATTCAGCTCTTTGATATCTTTTGAATAACTTGTTGTCATGGATGATGTGGGAAGACTCCTTTTTTTTTCTGTTCCATTTTATTCCATTCTTTTTCAATAACTTTGCAGTCCAATCTGTCATGGATGATCTTTGATATCTTTTGAATAACTCAGTCCAATCTGTCATGGATTTTTTTTTCTTTTCTGTTCCATTTTATTCCATTCTTTATTCACCATTATTTGCAATGACTTGTTGTCACTTATCAACCAGCTCTTTTGATATCTTTTGAATAACTCAGTCCAATCTGTCATGGATGATGTGGGAAGACTCCTTTTTCTTTTCTGTTCCATTTTATTCCATTCTTTATTCACCATTATTTGCAATGACTTGTTGTCACTTATCAACCAGCTTTCTCTTTGATATCTTTTTGAATAACTCAGTCCAATCTGTCATGGATGATGTGGGAAGACTCCTTTTCTTTTCTGTTCCATTTTATTCCATTCTTTATTCACCATTATTTGCAATGACTTGTTGTCACTTATCAACCAGCTCTTTGATATCTTTTGAATAACTCAGTCCAATCTGTCATGGATGATGTGGAAGACTCCTTTTTTTTTTCTGTTCCATTTTATTCCATTCTTTATTCACCATTATTTGCAATGACTTGTTGTCACTTATCAACCAGCTCTTTGATATCTTTTTTTTTTAACTCAGTCCAATCTGTCATGGATGATGTGGAAGACTCCTTTTTCTTTTCTGTTCCATTTTATTCCATTCTTTATTCACCATTATTTGCAATGACTTGTTGTCACTTATCAACCAGCTCTTTGATATCTTTTTGAATAACTCAGTCCAATCTGTCATGGATGATGACTTTCTTTTCTTTTCTGTTTTTATTCTTTTTATTCACCATTATTTGCATTTTATTCCATTCTTTATTCACCATTATTTTTAATAACTCAGCAATGACTTTTGTTCCATTTTATTCCATTCTTTATTCACCATTATTTGCAATGACTTGTTGTCACTTATCAACCAGCTCTTTGATATCTTTTTGAATAACTCAGTCCAATCTGTCATGGATGATGTGGGAAGACTCCTTTTTTTTCTGTTCCATTTTATTCCATTCTTTATTCACCATTATTTGCAATGACTTGTTGTCACTTTATCAGTCAGCTCTTTGATATCTTTTTGAATAACTCAGTCCAATCTGTCATGGATGATGTGGGAAGACTCCTTTTTTTCTTTTCTGTTCCATTTTATTCCATTCTTTATTCACCATTATTTGCAATGACTTGTTGTTGTCACTTATCTTTTTGAATAACTCAGTCTCTTCATTGATATCTTTTCTGTTCCATTTTTTCCATTCTTTATTCAGTCCAATCTGTCTTTGATATCTTTTGAATAACTCAGTCCAATCTGTCATGGATGATGTGGAAGACTCCTTTTTTTTTTTTTATTCTGTTCCATTTTATTCCATTCTTTATTCACCATTATTTGCTTTTATTGTTGTCACTTATCAACCAGCTCTTTGATATCTTTTGAATAACTCAGTCCAATCTGTCATGGATGATGTGGGAAGACTCCTTTTCTTTTCTGTTCCATTTTATTCCATTCTTTATTCACCATTATTTTTGTAATGACTTGTTGTCACTTATCAACAGCTCTTTGATATCTTTTTGAATAACTCAGTCCAATCTGTCATGGATGATGTGGGAAGACTCCTTTTTCTTTTCTGTTCCATTTTATTCCATTCTTTATTCACCATTATTTGCTTTGTTGCCATTCAGTCAGCTCTTTGATATCTTTTGAATAACTCAGTCCAATCTGTCATGGATGATGTGGGAAGACTTCTTTTTCTTTTCTGTTCCATTTTATTCCATTCTTTATTCACCATTATTTGCAATGACTTGTTGACTTATCAACCAGCTTTTGATATCTTTTTGAATAACTCAGTCCAATCTGTCATGGATGATGTGGGAAGACTCCTTTTTCTTTTCTGTTCCATTTTATTCCATTCTTTATTCACCATTATTTGCAATGACTTGTTGTCACTTATCAACCAGCTCTTTGATATCTTTTTTTATAACTCAGTCCAATCTGTTCTTTCTTTTTTCTTTTCTGATGTTTTATTCCATTCTTTATTCACCTTTTTCTTTTGTTTTTTATTCCATTTTATTCCATTCTTTGATTCACCATTATTTTTTCTGTTCCAATTCCATTCTTTATTCACCATTATTTTTGCAATGACTTGTCAGCAGTCTTTGATATCTTTTTGAATAACTCAGTCCAATCTGTCATGGATGATGTGGAAGAATTCCAATTCCATTTTCTTTTCTGTTCCATTTTATTCCATTCTTTAT
The DNA here is from genome assembly GCA_903632075.3 of Acanthosepion pharaonis. NCBI lineage: Eukaryota > Metazoa > Mollusca > Cephalopoda > Sepiida > Sepiidae > Acanthosepion > Acanthosepion pharaonis. The sequence continues at coordinate 50,523 of CAHIKZ030001926.1, read as the reverse complement.
TCACCATTATTTGTTCAATGACTTGTTCACCATTATTTGTTGACTTATCATTGATATTTTTTGAATAACTCAGACCAATCTGTCATGGATGATGTGGGAAGACTCCTTTTTTTTCTGTTCCATTTTATTCCATTTTTATTCACCATTATTTGCAATGACTTGTTGTCATTCTCAACCAGCTCTTTGATATCTTTTGAATAACTCAGTCCAATCTGTCATGGATGATTCTTTTTTTTCTGTTCCATTTTATTCCATTCTTTATTCACCATTATTTGCAATGACTTGTTGCCATTATCAGTCAGCTCTTTGATATCTTTTTGAATAACTCAGTCCAATCTGTCATGGATGATGGGAAGACTCCTTTTTTTTTCTGTTCCATTTTATTCCATTCTTTATTCACCATTATTTGCAATGACTTGTTGCCATTATCAGTTCTCTTTGATATCTTTTTTGAATAACTCAGTCCAATCTGTTGGATGATGTTTTTTTTCTTTTCTGTTCCATTTTATTCCATTCTTTATTCACCATTATTTGCAATGACTTGTTGTCACTTATCAGTCAGCTCTTTGATATCTTTTTGAATAACTCAGTCCAATCTCATGTCATGGATGATGTGGGAAGACTCCTTTTTCTTTTCTGTTCCATTTTATTCCATTCTTTATTCACCATTATTTGCAATGACTTGTTGTCACTTATCAGTCAGCTCTTTTGATATTTCTTTGATATCTTTTGAATAACTTGTCCAATCTGTCATTTGATGTGGAAAGACTTTTTTTCTTTTTTCTGTTCCATTTTATTCCATTCTTTATTCACCATTATTTGCAATGACTTGTTGCCATTTATCAGTCAGCTCTTTGATATCTTTTTGAATAACTCAGTCCAATCTGTCATGGATGATGTGGAAGACTCCTTTTTTTTTTTGTTCCATTTTATTCCATTCTTTATTCACCATTATTTGCAATGACTTGTTGTCACTTATCAACCAGCTTTTGATATCTTTTGAATAACCAGTCCAATCTGTCATGGATGATGTGGGAAGATTCCTTTTTCTTTTTCTGTTCCATTTTATTCCATTCTTTATTCACCATTATTTTTTTCAATGACTTGTTGCCACTTATCAGTCAGCTCTTTGATATCTTTTGAATAACTCAGTCCAATCTGTCATGGATGATGTGGGAAGACTCCTTTTTTTTCTGTTCCATTTTATTCCATTCTTTATTCACCATTATTTGCAATGACTTGTTGTCACTTATCAACCAGCTCTTTGATATCTTTTTTGATAACTCAGTCCAATCTGTCATGGATGATGTGGGAAGACTCCCTTTTTTCTTTTCTGTTCCATTTTATTCCATTCTTTATTCACCATTATTTGCAATGACTTGTTGTCATTATCATTCAGCTTTTTGATATTTTTTGAATAACTCAGTCCAATCTGTCATTCTTGATGGAAGACTCCCTTTTTCTTTTCTGTTCCATTTTATTCCATTCTTTATTCACCATTATTTTCTAATGACTTGTTGTCACTTATCAACCAGCTCTTTGATATCTTTTTGAATAACTCAGTCCAATCTGTCATGGATGATGTGGGAAGATTTTTTCTTTTCTGTTCCATTTTATTCCATTCTTTTTCCATTCTTTTGTCACTTATTATTTTGCAATGACTCAGTTGTCTCTTATCAAGACTCCTTTTCTTTGATATCTTTTGAATAACTTTTTGCAAATTTCAATCTTCATAACAGTCATGATGTGGGAAATCCTTTTCTTTTCTGTTCCATTTTATTCCATTCTTTATTCACCATTATTTGCAATCTTGTTGCCATTATCAGTCAGCTCTTTGATATCTTTTTGAATAACTCAGTCCAATCTGTCATGGATGATGTGGGAAGACTCTTTTTTCTTTTCTGTTCCATTTATTCCATTCTTTATTCATTATTATTTGCAATGACTTGTTGTCATTTTTGATCAACCAGCTTTTGATATCTTTTGAATAACTCAGTCCAATCTGTCATGGATGATGTGGAAAGATTTTTTTCTTTTCTGTTCCATTTTTTCCATTCTTTATTCACCATTATTTTCTTTAAATGACTTGTTGCCACTTATCAGTCAGCTCTTTGATATCTTTTTTGAATAACTCAGTCCAATCTGTCATGGATGATGTGGGAAGACTCCTTTTTCTTTTCTGTTCCATTTTATTCCATTCTTTATTCACCATTATTTGCAATGACTTGTTGTCCCTTATCAACCAGCTCTTTTGATATCTTTTGAATAACTCAAATCCAATCTGTCATGGATGATGTGGGAAGAATCACAATTTTTTTCTGTTCCATTTTATTCCATTCTTTTTATTCACCATTATTTGCAATGAAATGTTGTCATTATCAACCAGCTCTTTGATATCTTTTGAATAACTCAGTCCAAATCTGTCATGGATGATGTGGGAAGAATCCTTTTTTTTCTGTTCCATTTTATTCCATTCTTTATTCACCATTATTTGCAATGACTTGTTGTCCCTTATCATCAATTCTTTGATATCTTTTTTTTCCATAACTTTTCTCCAATCTTATCATGGATGATGTGGGAAGACTCCTTTTTTTTTTCTGTTCCATTTTATTCCATTCTTTATTCACCATTATTTGCAATGACTTTTGTCACTTATCAGTCAGCTCTTTGATATCTTTTGAATAACTCAGTCCAATCTGTCATGGATGATGTGGGAAGACTCCATTTCTTTTCTGTTTCCATTTTATTCCATTCTTTATTCACCATTATTTGCAATGACTTGTTGTCACTTTATCATACCAGCTCTTTGATTCTTTTTAATAACTCAGTCCAATCTGTCATGGATGATGTCAAGAATTTTTTTTTTTCTGTTCCATTTTATTCCATTCTTTATTCACCATTATTTGCAATCTTGTTGTCACTTATCAACAGCTCTTTTGATATCTTTTGAATAATCAGTCCAATCTGTCATTATATGATGTGGGAAAATCCTTTTCTTTTTCTTCCATTTTATTCCATTCTTTATTCACCATTATTTGCAATGACTTGTTGTCACTTATCAAAGCTCTTTGATATCTTTTGAATAACTCAGTCCAATCTGTCATGGATGATGTGGGAAGACTCCTTTTTCTTTTCTGTTCCATTTTATTCCATTCTTTATTCACCATTATTTGCAATGACTTGTTGTCAAGACGATCAACCAGCTCTTTGATATCTTTTGAATAATTCAGTCCAATCTGTCATGGATGATGTGGGAAGACTCCTTTTTCTTTTCTGTTCCATTTTATTCCATTCTTTATTCACCATTATTTGCAATGACTTGTTGTCACTTATCAACCAGCTCTTTGATATCTTTTTGAATAAAAAAATCTGTCATGGATGATGTGGGAAGACTTTTTTCTTTTTTTCCATGTTCCATTTTATTCCATTCTTTATTCACCATTATTTGAAATGACAATTTGTCATACATATCAAAGAATTCAGCTCTTTGATATCTTTTTGAATTTCTCAGTCCAATCTGTCATGGATGATGTGGGAAGACTCCTTTTTCTTTTCTGTTCCATTTTATTCCATTCTTTATTCACCATTATTTGCAATGACTTGTTGTCATTTTATCAACAGCTCTTTTGATATCTTTTTGAATAACTCAGTCCAATCTGTCATTATGATGTGGGAAAAAATCCATTTTCTTTTCTGTTCCATTTTATTCCATTCTTTATTCACCATCCATATTTGCAATGACTTGTTGTCCCATCAGTCAGCTTTTGATATCTTTTGAATAACTCAGTCCAATCTGTCATGGATGATGTTTTTCCATTTCTTTTTCTGTTCCATTTTATTCCATTCTTTATTCACCATTATTTGCAATGACTTGTTGTCATTATCAACCAGCTCTTTGATATCTTTTTATAATAATTCAGTCCAATCTGTCATGGATGATGTGGGAAAACTCCTTTTTCTTTTCTGTTCCATTTTATTCCATTCTTTTTTTATTCACCATTATTTGCAATGACTTGTTGTCACTTATTTCATTCATTATATTCTTTGATATCTTTTTGAATAACTCAGTCCAATCTGTCATGGATGATGTGGGAAGACTCCTTTTTTTTTTCTGTTCCATTTTATTCCATTCTTTATTCACCATTATTCACCATTATTTCAGTCAATGACTTGTTGTCCAAAAATCAAAAGAGCTCTTTTTTATTCCATATCTTTTGAATAACTTCCCAATCTGTCATGGATGATGTTTTTTTAAAGAATCCTTTTTCTTTTTCTTTTCCCATTTTATTCCATTCTTTATTCACCATTATTTGCAATGACTTGTTGTCAATCAACCAGCTTTTTGATATCAACCAATCTGTCATTTTTTTTCTTTTCTGTTCCATTTTATTCCATTTTTATTCACAGTAAATGACGAAATCACCATTCTTTTTGAATCATTCATGATCTGTAAAAAAAGACCCAATTTTTTTCTGTTCCATTTTATTCCATTCTTTATTCACCATTATTTGCAATGACTTGTTGTCATTTATCAGTAGCTCTTTGATTCTTTTGAATAATTCAGTTGGATGATGTGGACACCAAATTTCCATTCTTTTCCATTTTATTCCATTCTTTATTCAATCATTTGCAATTCTTGTTGTCCACTTTTCAAAATTCTTTTTATATCTTTCTACACCAAATTTCCATTCTTTTCTTTCCATTTTATTCCATTTTTATTCTTTCTTATATTTGTTGAATTGTTGCCATCTTATCAGTCAGCTCTTTCCATTCTTTTTAATAACTAAACCAAAATCTGTCATGGATTATTATACAGTAAAAAAAGACTCCTTTTTCTTTTCTGTTCCATTTTATTCCATTCTTTATTCACCATTATTTTACAATGTTGTCACTTATCAACCAGCTCTTTGATATCTTTTGAATAACTCAGTCCAATCTGTCATGGATGATGTTCCATTCTTTTCTTTTCCATTTTATTCCATTCTTTATTCACCATTATTTGCAAAAAAGACTTGTTGTCCATCAACCAGCTCTTTTTGATTCTTTTTTAATAACTCAGTCCAATCTGTCATGATGTTATTTTCTTTTTCAGTTCCATTTTATTCCATTCTTTATTCACATTATTTGCAATGACTTGTTGTCATTCTTTATTATATATCTTTTTGAATAACAGTCCAAATCATGGATGATTGATTCTTTTTTTCTGTTCCATTTTAATTCTTTATTCACAATTTGCTGACTTGTTGTCAATCTTTTTGAATAATCAGTCCAATCTGTCATGGATGATTTCCATTTTCTTTTCTGTTATTTTATTCCATTTTTATTCGAAATCTTTATTCACCATTATTTTTTGAATAAAAAAAGTTGTCATCTTTATCAACCAGCTCTTTGATTTCTTTTTTTTATTATACAGTAAAGTCCAATCTGTTCTTATACATATAAAAAGAATCCATTTTTTTTTCATTTTCTTTTTTCCATTTTATTCCATTCTTTATTCACCATTATTTGCAATCTTGTTGTCACTTAAAAAGAGCTCTTTGATATCTTTTGAATAACTCAGTCCAATCTGTCATGGATGATGTGGGACGAAATTTTTCTTTTCTGTTCCAATTTATTCCATTCTTTTTCTTAATTGCAATTTCATTTTATTCCATTCTTTTGAATTCAGTCATTCTTTTAATGAAGACCCTTTTTGTTCCATTTTATTCCATTCTTTATTCAAGCTCTTTTGATATATCTTTTTTGATATAAAAAAAGAAGTCCAATCTGTCATGGATGATGTGGGAAATTTCCATTTTCTTTTCTGTTTATTTTTTATTCCATTCTTTATTCACCATTATTTGCAATGAAAAAAATTGTCATCTTTATCAACCAGCTTTTGATATCTTTTTTAATAAGTAAAGTCCAATCTGTCATGGATGATGTTTTACAAGACTCCTTTTTCTTTTCTGTTCCATTTTATTCCATTCTTTTTCACATTCAATTACTTGTTGTCAGTTATCAGACAAATCTTTGATATCTTTTGAATAACTCAGTCCAAAAGAATCATCCATGATCTTTATCATTTCTTTTCTGTTCCATTTTTCCATTCTTCCATTTATTTATTCACCATTATTTTCTTGTTGTCACTCAAATCAGCTTTTGATATCTTTTGAATAACTCAGTCCAATTCTTGGATGATTCAAGACCATTTTTCTTTTCTGTTCCATTTATTCCATTCTTTATTCACCATTATTTGCAATGACTTGTTGCCACTTTCCATTCTTTGATATCTTTTGAATAACTCAATCCAATTCTTATTATATGATGTGGGAAGAATCCTTTTCTTTCATGTTCCAAATTTTCCATTCTTTATTCATACATTATTTGAATGACTTGTTGAAATCACAATTCTGATATCTTTTGAAAAAAAGAATTCGCAATCTTTATCATACACCATTTTTTCCATTCTTTATTATTATTTGCAAAAGACGAAATCAAATCAATTCTTTGATATCTTTTGAATAACTCAGTCCAATCTGTCATGGATGATTGGAATCTTTATTCTTTTCATATTTTATTCAAATTTCCATTCTTTGCAATGATTGTTACAGTTATCAGTCCACGAAATCTTTTTCTTATTATACAGTAAAAAAAAGAATTCCAATCTTTATCATACATGAAATTTTTTGCTTCTTTATTATACAGTAAAGACGAAATCACAATTCTTATATTCAAAAAAAGAATTCAAATCTTTATCATACACCAAATTTCCATTCTTTGATTATTTTGAATAAAGACGAAATCATTCTTTCTTATTATACAGACTCCTTTTTTTTTCTCGTTCCATTTTTTATCCATTTTTATTCAAATTTTTGCATTCTTTATTATACAGTAAAGACGAAATCACCAATTCTCATTATGATGTGGGAAAAAAAAGAATTCTTTTTCTTTCCATTTTATTCCAATTTCCATTCTTTATTATTTGCAATGAAAGACGAAATCACAATTCTTATACAGTTTTGAAAAAATTCAATCTGTCATTATCATACACCAAATTTTTTTTTCTTTATTTTATTCCATTCTTTATTCACCAATATTTGCAATTCTTTGTTGTACAGTTAAAAACCAGAATTTTGCAATCTTTATCATACCAAATTTCCATTCTTTATTATATGATTCTAAAGACGAAATCACTGTTCCATTTTATTCCATTCTTTATTCAAAAGATTATTTGCAATCTTTTGTCATTACAACCAAATTTTTTGATATTCTTTTGATTATACAGTCCAATCTGAAATCACAATTTTTTTTACTGTTCCAAAAGAATTCCATTCTTTATTCATACATTTGCAAATTTCCATTCTTTATTATTGTTGTCCGAAATCACCATTCTTTATTCACCAGTAAAAAAGAATTCGCAATCTTTATCATACACCAAATTTCCATTCTTTATTATTCTGTTCCATTTTATTCCATTCTTTATTCACCATTTTTTTGATTGTTGTCACAGTAAAAAAAGAATTCGCAATCTTTATAACACCAGTCCAATTTCCATTCTTTTTTTTTTTCTGTTCCATTTTATTCCATTCTTTATTCATTATTTGCAAAACTTGTTGTCAATCTTTATCTTTTGAATAATTTCCATTCTTTATTATACATGATGTGGGAAGAAATCACAATTTTCTGTTCCATTTTAAAGAATTCCATTCTTTTTCACCATTATTTGCAATGAAATTTGTCACTTATTCTTTCTTTGATATCTTTTTGAATAACTCAGACCAATCTGTCATTCTTATGTACAGAAAAAAAGAATTCTGTTCCATTTTATTCCATTCTTTATTCACCATTATTTGCAAATGATTCTTGTTATACATTCAAATCACAGCTCTTTGATATACTTTTTGAAAAAAAGAAGTCCAATCTGTCATGGATGATACACCAAATTTCCATTTTCTTTTCTTTTCCATTTTATTCCATTCTTTATTCATCCATTATTTTATTTTTTAAAAAAAAAGAATTCGCAATCTTTATTTGAATAATTTCCATTCTTCATTATACAGTAAAGACCATTTTAAATCCATTCTTTATTCAATTTTTGCATTATACAGTAAAAAAAAAATTCTCAATCTTTATCATGACACCAAATTTATTCCATTCTTTATTATACATTAAAGACGAAATCACAATTTCTTTGATATCAGTTTGAATAAAAGTCCAATCTTCGCAATGATGTATCCTTTTTTTTTTTTCCATTCTTTATTATATTCTTTATTCACAATTTTATTATTTTTGCAAAAAAGAATGTTGCAATCTTTATCATATTCCAAATTTCCATTCTTTATTATACAGTAAAACGAAATCCAATTTATATCTTTTAAAAAAAAATTCCAATCTTTATCATACATGAAAAAAAGAATTTTTTTTCTGTTCCATTTTATTCCATTCTTTATTCACCATTATTTACAGTAATGACTTGTTGTCATTTTATCATACCAGCTCTTTGATATCTTTTTATAATAAAAACAAATCCAATTCTGTCATGGATGATAAAAAAAATTTTTTTCTTTTCTTTCCATTTTATTTCCATTCTTTATTCAGTAAATTTGAAATCACAATTCTTATTATACAGTAAAAAATATCTTTTGAATAACTCTTTATCATATGATGTGGGAAAATTTCCATTCTTTATTATACAGTTTTATTCCAATCACAATTCACCATTATTTGCAATTCATGGAATCTTTATCATACATCAAATTTCCATTCTTTTCCATTATTTGAATAAAGACGAAATCCAATTCTTATTTTACATGAAAAAAGAATTCGCAATCTTTTCCTTCATTTTCTGTTCCATTTTATTCTTTATTATTTATTCAAGATTAAATCCAATGACTTTTGTCATTATACAGTAAAAAAAATAACTCAGTCCATTGTCATGGAATCTTTATCATACACCAAATTTCCATTCTTTATTATACATTTTATTCCATTCTTTATTCACCATTATTTCGCAATGACTTTTGTCACTTATCAATAGCTCTTTGATATCTTTTTATAATAACTCAAATCCAATCTGTCATGGATGATGTGGGAAAAGAATTCCATTCCATTTTATTCCATTCTTTTTCACATTATTTTTAATTTGTTGTCAATTATCAATCCAATTTTGATTCTTTTGAATAAAAGAATTCATCTGTCATGGATGATACACCAATTTTTTCATTCTTTTCCATTATTCCATTCTTTATTCAAGACGAAATCACAATTGTCTTATCAGAGTAAAAAATCTTTTGAATAACTCATTCCAATCTTTATCATACACCAAATTTTTCTGTTCCATTTTATTATACAGTAAAGACGAAATCACAATTCTTATTATACAGTTGAAAAAGAATTCGCAATCTTTATCATACACCAAATTTTTTCATTCTTTTATTATACAGTAAAGACGAAATCACAATTCTTATTATACAGTTAAAAAATTCTGTTTAATCTTTATCATTTTTATTCAAATTTCCATTCTTTATTATACAGTAAAGACGAAATCACAATTCTTTTGAATACAGTAAAAAAAAGAATCTGTCAATCTTTATCATACACCAAATTTCCATTCTTTTTATACAGTCCATTTTACGAAATTCACAATTCTTATTATTTGCAAAGAATTCGCAATCTTTATCATACACTTTGAAATTTTTTGAATTCTTTATTATACTGTAAAGACGAAATCAGAATTCTTTCTTTTCAGTTCCAAAAAGATTCCATTCTTTTCACATTACACAAAATTTCCATTCTTTATTATACAGTTTTGATACTTTTGAAAACTCACCAATTTTCATGGATGAAAAAGAATTCCAATCTTTATCATCCATTTTAAATTCCATTCTTTATTATACAGTAAAAGACGAAATCACAATTCTTTTATATCCAAAAAGAATTTCTTTATCATACACTTTTCTTTCCATTCTTTATTATACAGTAATTCTTGTTGTCACTTCTTATTATCAGTAAAAAAGAATTTGATATCTTTTGAATACACAAATTTCCATTCTTTATTATACAGTAAAGACGAAATTTTTTTCTTATCCATTTTAAAAAAATTCCATTCTTTATTCACCATTATTTGCAATGACTTGTTGTCATTATACAACCAAATTTTATCATTCTTAATTCAGTCCAATCTGTCATGGATGATGTGGGAAGACGAAATTTTTCTGTTCCATTTTTTCCATTCCATTTTTCCTTATTTGCAATTACTTGTTGTCAATCAGTCAGCTCTTTGATATCTTTTTGTCCAAATTGATCCATTCTTTTTTTTTCTTTCCATTTTTTCCATTCTTTATTATACAGCAAAAGACTTGTTGATTATGCTCTTTGATAAAAAAGAATTGTCATGGATGATTTCTTTTTCTTTTCATTCCATTTTAATCCATTCTTTATTCACCATTAAATGACTTGTTGTCACTTATCAGTAAAAAAAAAGAATTTTTTATTTTGAATAATTTCCATTCCAATCTGTCAAGACGAAATCACAATTCTTTTTTTTTTCTGTTCCATTTTTATTCCATTCAAATTTCACATTATTTTATTTGTTGTCACTTATCAACCAGCTCTTTGATAATCTGAAATTCCATTCTTTATTCAATTCCAATCTTTCATCTTTTTGATAAAAAAGAATTCGCAATTTTTTTTCATTCCATTTTATTTTCTTTTATTTTATTATTTGCAATGAAGACGAAATCACATCAACCAGCTTTTATATCTTTTAAAAAAAGAATTCAGTCCAATCTGTCATGGATGATGTGGGAAGACCTATTTCTCTTCCATTCCATTCTTTATTCACATTCTTTATTATCAGTCAGCTCTTTGATATCTTTTTAATAACTCAGTCCAATCTGTTATACATGATGTGGGAAGAATTCCTTTTCTTTTCTGTTCCATTTTATTCATTCTTTATTCACCAAATTTCCATTCTTTTGCCACTTATACAGTAAAGACGATATCTTTTTGAATAACTTAATTCATATGAGTAAAAAAGAATTCGCAATCTTTTTCATTCCATTTTAAATTCTTTTATTCACCATTATTTGCAATTCCACGAAATCAACCAATTCTTTGATATCTTTTTGAATAAAAAAGTCCAATCTGTCATGGATGATGTGGGAAGACATTTTTCTTTTCTGTTCCATTTTATTCCATTCTTTATTCACCATTATTTGCAATGACTTGTTGTCATTATCAACAAATTTTGATATCTTTTGAATAACTCAGTCCAATCTGTCATTCTTATGATGTGGGAAGACTCCTTTTTCTTTTCTGTTCCATTTTATTCCATTCTTTATTCACCATTATTTGCAATGATGTTGTCACTTAAAAAAGCTCTTTGATATCTTTTTTCCCATAACTCAGTCCAATCTTTATCATGGATGATGGGGAATCTCCTTTTTTTTTTCTGTTCCATTTTATTCCATTCTTTATTCACCATTATTTGCAATTTGTTGTTATTATCAACCAGCTCTTTGATATCTTTTGAATAACTCAGTTCAATTATTTCATGGATGATGGGAAGACTCCAATTTCTTTTCTGTTCCATTTTATTCCATTCTTTATTCACCATTATTTGCAATGACTTGTTGTCATTATCAGTCAGCTCTTTGATATCTTTTGAATAACTCAGTCCAATCTGTCATGGATGATGTGGAAGACTCCTTTTTTTTTTTCTGTTCCATTTTATTCCATTCTTTATTCACCATTATTTGCAATGACTTGTTGTCACTTATCAAATCAGCTCTTTTATATCTTTTGAATAAAGTCCAATCTGTCATGGATGATGTTTACTCCATTTTTCTTTTCTGTTCCATTTTATTCCATTCTTTATTCACCATTATTTGCAATGACTTGTTGTCACTTTATCAGTCAGCTCTTTGATATCTTTTGAATAACTCAGTTCAATCTGTCATGGATGATGTTCCAATTCCTTTTCTTTTCTGTTCCATTTTATTCCATTCTTTATTCACCATTATTTGCAATGACTTGTTGTCACTTTCTTATTATATCAGTTTTGAAAAAAGTCCAATTCATGGATATCTTTTTTTTTCTAACTTTTATTTCCATTCTTTCATTATTTATGACTTGAAATCTTATCAATTTTTTTTTCTTTTTGAATTTCAGTCCAATCTGTCATTCTTTATTCACCATTTTTTCCATTCTTTATTCTTTTTTATTGTTGTCACTTATCAACCAAATCTTTGATATCTTTTTGAATAACTCAGTCCAAAAAAGAATGGATGATGTGGGAAGAATTTTTCTTTTCTTTTTTCCATTCCATTCTTTATTCACCATTATTTGAATGAAATGTTTCACTTATCAGTCAGTAAATATCTTTGAATAATTCATTCAATCTTTATGGATGATGGGAATTTCCATTTTTTTTTATACAGTAAAGACGAAATCATCTTTATTCACCATTATTTATTCAATTTCTCAATTGAATCCTTTCCAATCAAAATCTTTGATATCTTTGAATAACTCAGTCCAATCTGTCATGGATGATGTGGGAAAACTCCTTTTTTTTTTCTTCTTATTCCATTTTATTCCATTCTTTTATTCACCATTATTTGCAATGACTTGTTGTCATACATCAACCATTCTCTTTTCTATCTTTTGAATAACTCAGTCCAATCTGTCATGGATGATGTACAGAAAAAAGAATTTTTCTGTTCCATTTTATTCCATTCTTTATTCACCATTATTTGCAATGACTTGTTGTCACTTATCAACCAGCTCTTTTATATCTTTTTGAATAACTCAGTCCAATCTGTCATGGATGATGTGGGAAGACTCCTTTTCTTTTCTGTTCCATTTTATTCCATTCTTTATTCACCATTATTTGCAATGACTTGTTGCCACTTATCAACCAGCTTTTTGATATCTTTTGAATAACTCTTCCAATCTGTCATGGATGATGTGGAAATCCCTTTTTTTCTGTTCCATTTTTTCCATTCTTTATTCACCATTATTTGCAATGACTTGTTGTCACATATCAGTCACCAAATTTCCATTCTTTATATCTTTTGAATAACTCAGTCCAATCTGTCATGGATGATGTGGGAAAATCCCTTTTTCTTTTCTGTTCCATTTTATTCCATTCTTTATTCACCATTATTTGCAATGACTTGTTGTCACTTATCAACCAGCTCTTTGATATCTTTTGAATAACTCAGTCCAATCTGTCATGGATGATGTGGGAAGACTCCTTTTTTTTCTGTTCCATTTTATTCCATTCTTTTATTCACCATTATTTGCAATGACTTGTTGTTATATCAAAAAGCTCTTTGATATCTTTTTTTCTCTCTCAGTCCAATCTGTCATGGATGATGTTCCAGACCCCTTTTTCTTTTCTGTTCCATTTTATTCCATTCTTTATTCACCATTATTTGCAATCTTTGTTGTCACTTATCAACCAGCTCTTTTATATCTTTTTGAATAACTCAGTCCAATCTGTCATGGATGATGTGGGAAGACTCCTTTTTCTTTTCTGTTCCATTTTATTCCATTCTTTATTCACCATTATTTGCAATGACTTGTTGTCACTTATCAAATTCCATTCTTTGATCTTATCTTTTGAATAATTCAGTCCAATCTGTCATGGATGATTTGGAAATTCCTTTTTTTTCTGTTCCATTTTATTCCATTCTTTATTCACCATTATTTGCAATGACTTGTTGTCACTTATCAACCAGCTCTTTGATATCTTTTGAATAACTCAGTCCAATCTGTCATGGATGATGTGGGAAGACTCCTTTTTCTTTTCTGTTCCATTTTATTCCATTCTTTATTCACCATTATTTGCAATGACTTGTTGTCACTTATCAGTCAGCTCTTTGATATCTTTTTTTTCATAAAAATGAGTCCAATCTTTCATTCTTTATTCACCAAATTTGGAAGACTCTTTTTTTTCTGTTCCATTTTATTCCATTCTTTTATTCACCATTATTTGCAATGACTTGTTGTCACTTATCAACCATTCTTTGATATCTTTTTGAATAACTCAGTCCAATCTGTCATGGATGATGTGGGAAGACTCCTTTTTCTTTTCTGTTCCATTTTATTCCATTCTTTATTCACCATTATTTGCAATGACTTGTTGTCACTTATCAAAAAGCTCTTTGATATCTTTTTGAATAACTCAGTCCAATCTGTCATGGATGATGGGAAGACTTTTTTTTTTTTCTGTTCCATTTTATTCCATTCTTTATTCACCATTATTTGCAATGACTTGTTGCCACTTATCAGTCAGCTCTTTGATATCTTTTTGAATAACTCAGTCCAATCTGTCATGGATGATGTGGAAGACCCTTTTTTTTCTGTTCCATTTTATTCCATTCTTTATTCACCATTATTTGCAATGACTTGTTGCCATTATCAACCAGCTCTTTGATATCTTTTGAATAACTTTAGTCCAATCTGTCAAATGATGTGGGAAGACTTCCTTTTTCTTTTCTGTTCCATTTTATTCCATTCTTTATTCACCATTATTTGCAATGACTTTTTGTCACTTATCAAATCTTTTGAATAACTCTTTCTTGATTATCTTTTTTTCTGAATAATTCAGTCCAATCTGTCATGGATGATGTTAAGAATAATTCCTTTTTCTTTTCTGTTCCATTTTATTTTTATTCATTCTTTATTCACCATTATTTGCAATGACTTGTTGTCACTTATCAACCAGCTCTTTGATATCTTTTTGAATAACTCAGTCCAATCTGTCATGGATGATGTGGGAAGACTCCATTTTTTTTTTCTGTTCCATTTTATTCCATTCTTTATTCACCATTATTTCCAATGACTTGTTGTCACTTATCAACCAGCTCTTTGATATCTTTTGAATAACTTCCCAATCTGTCATGGATGATGTGGAAGACTCCATTTTTTATTTTCTGTTCCATTTTTTTCCATTCTTTATTCACCATTATTTTCAATGACTTGTTGTCATTCTTTATCATTCAGCTCTTTGATATCTTTTTTCCATAACTCAGTCCAATCTGTCATGGATGATTATTTTCTTTTCTGTTCCATTTTATTCCATTTTTTCACCATTATTTGCAATGACTTGTTTTCTATTCCATTCTTTTGATTCTCAGTCCAATCTGTTATTTGACAATTTTTTTTTCTGTTCCATTTTATTCCATTCTTTATTCAAAATTTGATTGCAATTTTGTTGAATAACAAATTCTTTTTGATATTCTTTGAATAACTTCCATTCTGTCATGGATGATGGGGAAGACTTTTTCTTTTCTTTTCCATTTTATTCCATTCTTTATTCACCATTATTTGCAATGACTTGTTGTCATATCAACCAGCTCTTTGATATCTTTTTTGAATAACTTTCAGTCCAATCTGTCATGGATGATGTGGGAAAATCCTTTTTTCTTTTCTGTTCCATTTTTATTCCATTCTTTATTCACCATTATTTGCAATGACTTGTTGTTTTTTTTTCCATTTTATTCCATTTTATCAATTATTTGTTATGCTCTTTGATATCTTTTGAATAACTCAGTCCAATCTGTCATGGATGATGTGGGAAGACTCCTTTTTTTTTCTCTGTTCCATTTTATTCCATTCTTTATTCACCATTATTTGCAAAAAAACTTGTTGTCACTTATCAACCAGCTCTTTGATATCTTTTGAATAACTCAGACCAATCTGTCATGGATGATGTGGGAAGACTCCTTTTTCTTTTCTGTTCCATTTTATTCCATTCTTTATTCACCATTATTTGCAATGACTTGTTGTCACTTATCAACCAGCTCTTTGATATCTTTTGAATAACTCAGTCCAATCTGTCATGGATGATGTGGGAAAATCCCTTTTTCTTTTCTGTTCCATTTTATTCCATTCTTTATTCACCATTATTTGCAATGACTTGTTGCCACTTATCAGTCAGCTCTTTGATATCTTTTGAATAACTCAGTCCAATCTGTCATGGATGATGTGGGAAGACCCCTTTTTCTTTTCTGTTCCATTTTATTCCATTCTTTATTCACCATTATTTGCAATGACTTGTTGTCACTTATCAACCAGCTCTTTTGATATCTTTTGAATAACTCAGTCAATCTGTCATGGATGATGTGGGAAGACTCCTTTTTTCTTTTCTGTTCCATTTTATTCCATTCTTTATTCACCATTATTTGCAATGACTTGTTGTCACTTATCAGTCAGCTCTTTTGATATCTTTTGAATAACTCAGTCCAATCTGTCATGGATGATGTTTAAGACTCCTTTTTCTTTTCTGTTCCATTTTATTCCATTCTTTATTCACCATTATTTGCAATGACTTGTTGTCACTTATCAACCAGCTCTTTGATATCTTTTTGAATAACTCAGTCCAATCTGTCATGGATGATGTGGGAATTCCTTTTTCTTTTCTGTTCCATTTTATTCCATTCTTTATTCACATTATTTGCAATTTGTTGCCACTTATCAACCAGCTCTTTTATATCTTTTGAATAACTCAGTCCAATCTGTCAATGATGTCATGAAACGATGTGGGAAGACTCCTTTTCTTTTCTGTTCCATTTTATTCCATTCTTTATTCACCATTATTTGCAATGACTTTTGTCATTATCAACAGCTCTTTGATATCTTTTTTGAATAACTCAGTCCAATCTGTCATGGATGATGTGGGAAGACTTCTTTTTTTTTTCTGTTCCATTTTTTATTCCATTCTTTATTCACCATTATTTGCAATGACTTGTTGTCACTTATCAACCAGCTCTTTGATATCTTTTGAATAACTCAGTCCAATCTGTCATGGATGATGTGGGAAGACTCCCTTTTTTTCTTTTCTGTTCCATTTTATTCCATTCTTTATTCACCATTATTTGCAATGACTTGTTGTCACTTATCAACCAGCTCTTTTTGATATCTTTTGAATAACTCAGTCCAATCTGTCATGGATGATGTGGGAAGACCCTTTTTCTTTTCTGTTCCATTTTATTCCATTCTTTATTCACCATTATTTGCAATGACTTTTGTCACTTATCAACCAGCTTTTGATATCTTTTGAATAACTCAGTCCAATCTGTCATTGATGTGGGAAGACTCCTTTTTTTTTTTCTGTTCCATTTTATTCCATTCTTTATTCACCATTATTTGCAATGACTTGTTGTCACTTATCAACCAGCTCTTTGATATCTTTTGAATAACTCAGTCCAATCTGTCATGGATGATGTTAAGACTCCTTTTTCTTTTCTGTTCCATTTTATTCCATTCTTTATTCACCATTATTTGCAATGACTTGTTGTCACTTATCAACCAGCTCTTTTCTTATCTTTTGAATAACTCAGTCCAATCTGTCATTCTTGATGTTTGGGAAGACTCCTTTTTCTTTTCTGTTCCATTTTATTCCATTCTTTATTCACCATTATTTGCAATGACTTGTTGTCATTATCAACCAGCTTCTTTGATATCTTTTGAATAACTCAGTCCAATCTGTCATGGATGATGTGGGAAGACTCCTTTTTTCTTTTCTGTTCCATTTTATTCCATTCTTTATTCACCATTATTTGCAATGACTTGTTGTCACTTATCAACCAGCTCTTTGATATCTTTTTTATAACTCAGTCCAATCTGTCATGGATGATGTGGGAAGACTCCTTTTTCTTTTCTGTTCCATTTTATTCCATTCTTTATTCACCATTATTTGCAATGACTTGTTGTCACTTTATCAACCAGCTCTTTGATATCTTTTGAATAACTCAGTCCAATCTGTCATGGATGATGTGGGAAGACTCCCATTTTCTGTTCCATTTTATTCCATTCTTTATTCACCATTATTTGCAATGACTTGTTGTCAATCAGTCAGCTCTTTTATCTTTTTGAATAACTCAGTCCAATCTGTCATTGATGTGGAAGACTTTTTTTCTTTTCTGTTCCATTTTATTCCATTCTTTATTCACCATTATTTGCAATGACTTGTTGTCACTTATCAATTCCATTTTGATTTTTTTGAATAACTCAGTCCAATCTGTCATGGATGATGTGGGAAGACTCCTTTTTTTTTTCTGTTCCATTTTATTCCATTCTTTTATTCACCATTATTTGCAATGACTTGTTGTCCACTTTCAACCAGCTCTTTGATATCTTTTTCCATAACTCAGTCCAATCTGTCATGGATGATGTGGGAAGACTCCTTTTTTTTTTCTGTTCCATTTTATTCCATTCTTTATTCACCATTATTTGCAATGACTTGTTGTCACTTATCAACAGCTCTTTGATATCTTTTTTTAACTCAGTCCAATCTGTCATGGATGATGTGGGAAGACTCCTTTTCTTTTCTGTTCCATTTTATTCCATTCTTTATTCACCATTATTTGCAATGACTTGTTGTCACTTATCAACCAGCTCTTTGATATCTTTTGAATAACTCAGTCCAATCTGTCATGGATGATGTGGGAAGACTCCTTTTTCTTTTCTGTTCCATTTTATTCCATTCTTTATTCACCATTATTTGCAATGACTTGTTGTCACTTATCAACCAGCTCTTTGATATCTTTTGAATAATTCAGTCCAATCTGTCATGGATGATGTGGGAAGACTCCTTTTTCTTTTCTGTTCCATTTTATTCCATTCTTTATTCACCATTATTTGCAATGACTTGTTGTCACTTATCAACCAGCTCTTTGATATCTTTTGAATAACTCAGTCCAATCTGTCATGGATGATGTGGGAAGACTCCTTTTTCTTTTCTGTTCCATTTTATTCCATTCTTTATTCACCATTATTTGCAATGACTTGTTGTCACTTATCAACCAGCTCTTTGATATCTTTTTCCATAACTCAGTCCAATCTGTCATGGATGATGTGGGAAAGACCTTTTTTTTTCTGTTCCATTTTTTCCATTCTTTATTCACCATTATTTGCAATGACTTGTTGTCACTTATCAACCAGCTCTTTGATATCTTTTGAATAACTCAGTCCAATCTGTCATGGATGATGTGGGAAAATCCCTTTTTCTTTTCTGTTCCATTTTATTCCATTCTTTATTCACCATTATTTGCAATGACTTGTTGCCACTTATCAGTCAGCTCTTTGATATCTTTTGAATAACTCAGACCAGTCTGTCATGGATGATGTGGGAAGACTCCTTTTTCTTTTCTGTTCCATTTTATTCCATTCTTTATTCACCATTATTTGCAATGACTTGTTGTCACTTATCAACCAGCTCTTTTCCATTCTTTTGAATAACTCAGTCCAATCTGTCATGGATGATGTGGGAAGACTCCTTTTCTTTTCTGTTCCATTTTATTCCATTCTTTATTCACCATTATTTGCAATGACTTGTTGTACTTATCAACCAGCTCTTTTTGATATCTTTTGAATAACTCAGTCCAATCTGTCATGGATGATGTTCCAAGACTCCTTTTTCTTTTCTGTTCCATTTTATTCCATTCTTTATTCACCATTATTTGCAATGACTTGTTGTCACTTATCAACCAGCTCTTTGATATCTTTTTTGAATAACTCAGTCCAATCTGTCATGGATGATGTGGGAAGATTCCTTTTTCTTTTCTGTTCCATTTTATTCCATTCTTTATTCACAATTATTTGCAATGACTTGTTGTCACTTATCAACCAGCTCTTTGATATCTTTTTGAATAACTCAGTCCAATCTGTCATGGATGATGTCTTTAGACTCCTTTTTCTTTTCTGTTCCATTTTTTTTTCCATTTAACTTTATTCATTCATTATTTGCAATGACTTGTTGTCACTTATCAACCAGCTCTTTGATATCTTTTGAATAACTCAGTCCAATCTGTCATCCATTCTGTTCCCATTCTTTCTTCCATTCTTTTTGTCATTCCATTCTTTTCTTTTCTGTTCCATTTTATTCCATTCTTTATTCACCATTCTTTCATTCATGATTTTATTCAACCATTCTTTTTGATATTTTTTGAATAACTCAGTCCAATCTGTCATATCTTTTTGATAATGTGGGAAAAAAGAATTCTTTTCTGTTCCATTTTATTCCATTCTTTATTCACCATTATTTGCAATGACTTGTTGTCACTTATCAACCAGCTCTTTGATATCTTTTGAATAACTCAGTCCAATCTGTCATGGATGATGTGGGAAGACCATTTTCTTTTTTTCCATTTTCTGTTCCATTTTTATTCCATTCTTTATTCACCATTTTTTGATTTGCAATCTGTCATTTTGTCCTTTTTCTTTTCATTCCATTTTATTCCATTCTTTATTCTCTTATTTGATATCTTTTGAATAACTTTTTTGAATAACTCTTCCAATCTGTCATGGATGATGTTTTCTTTCCATCCTTTTTCTTTTTTCTGTTCCATTTTATTCCATTCTTTATTCACCATTATTTGCAATGACTTGTTGTCACTTTCAGTCAGCTCTTTTTCAGATATCTTTTTGAATAACTCAGTCCAATCTGTCATGGATGATGTCCAAGACTCCTTTTCTTTTTCTGTTCCATTTTATTCCATTCTTTATTCACATTTATTTGCAATGACTTGTTGTCACTTATCAACCAGCTCTTTGATATCTTTTGAATAACTCAGTCCAATCTGTCATGGATGATGTGGGAAGACTCCTTTTCTTTTTTCTGTTCCATTTTATTCCATTCTTTATTCACCATTATTTGCAATGACTTGTTGTCACTTATCAGTCAGCTCTTTGATATCTTTTTTCCATAACTCAGTCCAATCTGTCATGGATGATGTGGGAAGACTCCTTTTTCTTTTCTCTGTTCCATTTTATTCCATTCTTTATTCACCATTATTTGCAATGACTTGTTGCCATTATCAAAAAGCTCTTTGATATCTTTTTGAATAACTCAGTCCAATCTGTCATGGATGATGTGGGAAGACTCCTTTTTTTTTTTTTCTGTTTTATTTTATTCCATTCTTTATTCACCATTATTTGCATTGACTTGTTGTCACTTATCAGTCAGCTCTTTGATATCTTTTGAATAACTCAGTCCAATCTGTCATGGATGATGGGAAGACTCCTTTTTCTTTTCTGTTCCATTTATTCCATTCTTTATTCACCATTATTTGCAATGACTTGTTGCTTATCAACCAGCTCTTTGATATCTTTTGAATAACTCAGTCCAATCTGTCATGGATGATGTGGGAAGACTCCTTTTCTTTTCTGTTCCATTTTATTCCATTCTTTATTCACCATTATTTGCAATGACTTTGTTGCCACTTATCAGTCAGCTCTTTTTCATATCTTTTGAATAACTCAGTCCAATCTGTCATGGATGATGTGGGAAGACTCCTTTTTCTTTTTTTCTGTTCCATTTTTTTATTCCATTCTTTATTCACCATTATTTGCAATGACTTGTTGCCACTTATCAGTCAGCTCTTTGATATCTTTTGAATAACTCAGTCCAATCTGTCATGGATGATGTGGGAAGACTCCTTTTTCTTTTCTGTTCCATTTTATTCCATTCTTTATTCACCATTATTTGCAATGACTTGTTGCCACTTATCAGTCAGCTCTTTGATATCTTTTGAATAACTCAGTCCAATCTGTCATGGATGATGTCAAGACCCTTTTTTTTTTCTTTTTTCCATTTTTTTTCCATTCTTTATTCACCATTATTTGCAATGACTTGTTGTCACTTATCAGTCAGCTCTTTGATATCTTTTTTTTAACTCAGTCCAATCTGTCATTTTATTCCATTCTTTATGATTCAATTTGTTGCCAAGATTCTTTTTCTTTTGAATTTTTTCTGTTCCATTTTTTTCCATTCCATTTATTTCTTTATTCACCATTATTTGCAATGACTTGTTGCCATTTATCAGTCCAGCTCTTTGATATCTTTTGAATAACTCAGTCCAATTCTGTCATGGATGATGTGGGAAGACTCCTTTTTCTTTTCTGTTCCATTTTATTCCATTCTTTATTCACCATTATTTTTAATTTCGTTGTTGTCACTTATCAGTCAGCTCTTTTATATCTTTTGAATAACTCAGTCCAATCTGTCATGGATGATGTGGAAGACTCCTTTTTTTTTTCTGTTCCATTTTATTCCATTCTTTTTTATTCACCATTATTTGCAATGACTTTTTCTTATTCAGCTCTTTGATATCTTTTGAATAACTCAGTCCAATTGTCATGGATGATTTTTTCTTTTCTGTTCCATTTTATTCCATTCTTTATTCACCATTATTTCATTGACTTCATTATCATCAGTCAGCTTTGATATCTTTTGAATAACTCAGTTTTCTGATGTGGAAGATTTTTTTCTTTTCTGTTCCATTTTATTCCATTCTTTTTATTCACCATTATTTGCAATGACTTGTTGTTCATTATCAGTCAGCTTTTTTGATATCTTTTGAATAACTTAGTCCAATCTGTCATGGATGATGTGGGAAGACTTAGTTTTTTTTCTGTTCCATTTTATTCCATTCTTTATTCACCATTATTTGCAATGACTTGTTTTTCACTTATCAACCAGCTCTTTGATATCTTTTGAATAACTCAGTCCAATCTGTCATGGATGATGTTTTTTTACCCTTTTTTCTTTTCTGTTCCATTTTATTCCATTCTTTATTCACCATTATTTGCAATGACTTGTTGCCACTTATCAGTCAGCTCTTTGATATCTTTTGAATTAACTCAGTCCAATCTGTCATGGATGATGATGGGAAGACTCCTTTTTGCTGTTTCTTTTCCATTTTTTATTCCATTCTTTATTCACCATTATTTTATGGAATGACTTGTTGTTCACTTATCAGTCAAGCTCTTTGATATCTTTTGAATAACTCAGTCCAATCTGTCATGGATGATGTGGGAAGACTCCTTTTTCTTTTCTGTTCCATTTTATTCCATTCTTTATTCAATTATTATTTGCAATGACTTGTTGCCTTCATTCAGTCAGCTTTTTTGATATCTTTTGAATAACTCAGTCCAATCTGTCATGGATGATATCTTTTTTCTTTTCTGTTCCATTTTATTCCATTCTTTATTCACCATTATTTGCAATGACTTGATGAATTCAGTCAGCTCTTGATAAATAACTCAGTCCAATCTGTCATGGATGATGTTTCCTTTTTTTTCTTTCCATTTTTATTCTTTATTCACCATTATTTGCAATTCTTGTTGTCCACTTATCAGTCAGCTCTTTGATATCTTTTGAATAACTCAGTCCAATCTGTCATTGATGGGGAAGACTTGATTTTCTGTTCCATTTTATTCCATTCTTTATTCACCATTATTTGCAATGACTTATTGTCCTTATCTAGTCAGCTCTTTGATATATTTTTGAATAACTCAGTCCAATCTGTCATGGATGATGTGGGAAAATCCCTTTTTCTTTTCTGTTCCATTTTATTCCATTCTTTATTCACCATTATTTGCAATGACTTGTTGCCAATCAGTCAGCTCTTTTGATATCTTTTTGAATAACTCAGTCCAATCTGTCATGGATGATGTGGAAAGACTCCTTTTTTCTTTTCTGTTCCATTTTTTATTCCATTCTTTATTCACCATTATTTTAATGACTTTAAGTCATTTTGTCAACCAGCTCTTTGATATCTTTTGAATAACTTGGCAGTCCAATTTGTCATTGGATGATGTGGGAAGACTCCTTTTCTTTTCTGTTCCATTTTTATTTTTTATTCTTTATTCACCATTATTTGCAATGACTTGTTGCCATTAGAAAAATCTTTTGTGTAATTTCCTCTAGTTTTGGCAAATTGAAATCAAAATTTGAAGGAATTTCAAAAATTTTCTCCATCAAAGAATTTTGCAGTGACGCAAAAATTTTAATTATCGATCATTGAAAAGTCGGGTGTATATAGCAGGATAAATAGAAACAAACAAATCAAGATCCCTATTCTTTTCCTGCGTTGTTCTTGCATTGTCATCACTTTTTATACCGACATCAGGAACATCACTTTTTATACTGACAAGCGCAGGGGTGCTTTTCGATCAAGCTTTTATCACCATGTTGCTGCTGCTGAAAGTATAAATGTGCATTTAGCGTTTCACTGCTTTTGAAACCTCTATAGAAATAATTCAGGATGATCTCATTAAGTTTCTTCAATGGTGCTAAGCTTTAAACATTGGTTGTGGGGATCCTTGTCAATCGATTGTTTTTTTAAAACTTGTATACAACCTATTTTTCATCACATGTTACAGCTACATATATAACAGTGTCCAAGAAATAAAGTGAAAACTTCTCTCGACAGGATTGTTTTAATTTTATCTTCTTCCTTTTATGTCAGAATGCCTCTTACCACTTTCCATCCATTCTAAAGATAACATAAGTCAAGTAATATGTGTTTGTCTGGCCCACACCAAGTGGGAAAATGTAGGGATAAAGAATTGAAATGGTACATCTAACTCATCATGTCTTCTTTCCCTCTCACTTCCCTCACTTCCTTCTCTCCCCCTCACTTCCTCACTTCGTTAATTTGCATATGCTTAATACGGCCCGTCAAAAATGTGTAAATATTTTTTTTCATTTTCATTTCAACCTTTGGAAGTAAAGTCTGATGATCCAGAGCCCTTTAAAAGGGCTGTGGTGAAATAATTTATTACATGGAACCTTAAAGTGGTCTGTTTTTATTCAAACATATTTATCTAATTTACATTGAGCTCTCCGGATATCATCCTATTTGGGTCTACCTATACAGATTACCTAGTTTTGCATAAACTATATATATATATATATATATATATATATATTTGAAGAACAATTATTAGGAGAATACATTCATCATTAACAAATGGTTTGTGAAAAACAAAGATCACTCATAACTCTGATTCGAATATTGAGGGCGAATTTAAATATAATGAATATTTAAAGAAATTTATTTGAAAAAATAGTTTTTATAAAATTTTGAAATTTGAAAATTTTTTCATTTTTTTTATCTTTAGTTTTTTGATTTGTTTTTAATTTTTATTTTGGTTTGCATTAAATCAACCTCAATGGCTTTGGCTTTGGCAAAAAAGATGAATCACAGGATTTGTAGGATAGGTTCTATAAATACAATATGGTTTAGTTTATTTTGTTTTGGGTCATACTTTAAGATTTCCATTATTTAATGCCAATAAAATTTTTTCAACATTATTCGGATAATTGTCCTCATTTTCAATTATCCATATTTATTGTACTTTTCTTATTATCTATTAATAAAAAAAAAAATAAAGCAGGTTCCTTGGAAATTTAACTGAACCCTTTAAGATTTCCCCTCTCACTGGGGTAGACTGTTCTACTTCCATGTGAAACATTTGAAAAGATGTCAGTTATCAGTTATCTTATAAATTAATTTGGCCGCATTCTTTGAAAGTTCTCCACTGCCTTAACCGTTTATTGAATGTTTCATTCTGTAAACACTTTTGGGTCAACACTAATTCTCAAGGACACATGGCACAGTGGAATAGAAGTTTAGTTATTCAAACAAAAGGGTTAGTTTACATACCTGTCCCCATTTGTGAAAGCCCATAGATTTTTTCTTATTTTATAATTTCATAGTGTTTGAGGTGATCTCTTTTGGGCGGTTAACTATATTCCCATAGCTGGGACCTTGACAGATGTTACCACCCCAGGTCAGGATAAATCTGGGAACACCAGCAATTAAGAGGTGGTCCCTTGCTTCTCAAAACCTCCTGATCAGAATTCTTGCTGCCAGATGTTTTGTTGACAACTTTGTTCCATTTACATAGATATAGTTTATTGTTGTAAAATAAAGATGGCCAAAAGAATAAAATTTTAATATTTAGATTTTAGTGGACATTAAATGGGGGATTGGCTTTCAGTTGTTATTAAGTATTAAAATGATCACTCTGTTTAATACAAATTTCAATAACCAAAGTAAAAATATATTTTTAAAGGTTCATATGTGAAAACATCGTTTTCGAAAAAAACTTTAAAAAATTGACTGATTTTTATCAGTATCTGTAAACTCGTATTAATATAAGTATTTCCTCGACATAAAATGGGGCATAGGTTTTCTATTTTATTAAATACTAGCAGTAGAGCCTGGCGTTGCCCGTGGATGTAACAGTAAGAGATAGATCAAGTATCGGCCATCATAAAGACTGAAAAATAAAATTGACAAAGATTATTGTTTAAGGTTGACAGACACGCATGTCTTAATTAGTTTTATTTATTTTTTTTACGAATTGGTCAAACCCAAACTCATACAAAAACATTGTTTTCAATCGTTATGAGTCTACCGATTGAATAGAATTTTATTTTATTATAAACAATTGTCTTGTAAATGGAATTTTTTAAAGCATTCTGAATGTAAAAATAAAGAAAAAAGTGTGCAAGACAATAAGAAACACTACCTGCCAAAAAGAAAGTGAAGTTTTGTTGAAATCTGTTGAAAAATGTAGGAAATCCAATCCCATATATAAACGAACACACACACACACACAACCAACCTGGGTATTATAATAAGTATAACTCGATAACTCGATATTAATAAGTATAACTCGATATGAGTTGTCCCCCTTTCATTAATGCCTCTTAATCGTGTTTTCAAATTGATTTCATGCAAAAACAATTGTGTTTTTCCAATTTTTGGTGCTGTCAGAACCACTGCAAGGTAATTTGACGTAGTCCTGTGAAGTTTTGTTGAAATCGGTTAAAAAATGTTGGAAATCCAATCCAATATATAAATGTACAGACACACACACACACACACACAATCTGTGTTTTATAATAAGTAAGATTAAACAGATCCCTCAAATTTAAATTCTATTAAAAATTGTAAAATTATATATTAGATTGATTAAAAAATAATTTCCATATGATTAATTGTTAGGATGATGCATTTGTCATAATTGTTCCCTTGAAACAGAAATTACTTATGAGTCAACCTGATCTATGTATGTATGTATGTATGTATGTATCTATCTATCTATCTATCTATCTCAGTCTGTTAATCTATCTATCTATCTATCTATCTCAGTCTGTTAATCTATCTATCTATCATAGTCTGTTCATTATCTATCTATCTATCTTAGTCTGTTCATTATCTATCTATCTATCTATCTATCTATCTATCTATCTATCTATTAGTATACTCCATTCAACTGCTGCATATTATGATACATTCCTCTTTACAATTGGACCTGCAAAACAAAAATTACTTATGACTCAAATTAGTAGATATTACAGAGAATTTTATTTATTTATTCATTTTAATTTATTCTATGACAGATGCATGATAAAGCTCTTCCAATATGTTTTTGAAGCACAAAATATCACATTACAATATAAAAAAACAGGAACCATTTTAAAATTTTCTGCTATTAAGAATGAATGGAAAAATAAAATGGTTTGGCAACAATTGTTTTAAAAAATAAAGACAGATGCATATAGATGCATCATGCAAGGCAGTGGATTCAAATAAACAAGTTTTGTTATATTTGACATCAAAAAAGGGTGGACGGATTTTCAAAACAATGGTGGAACTCCTAATTTAATTAATGACAGATCATCCATGATTTCTTTCAGTCTGTTCCTTGTAGCTTCTGTAATGGTTTTTTCTTGTGTCACTTTAATGCTCAATATTTCGGCCACATCTATTAAATTATCCTGATTAAAAAATCACCATAAAAATTTTATCCCAAGGGTATTTGAGCATAATAAAACAAAATATGATTTGCCTGATTGAAATTAAACTCAGAATCTGATCTCTTGATATATATTTTTATATTTAAAAATTACACCACCATTATCCAAACTGACAGCACCTATTTTAGCATTATAGATCTCTGCATATATTTTGTTTTGATAATATATAGATTTTATAAATAGATAGATAGATAGATAGATAGATAATAATATTGGATAGATAGATAGATAGATATATAATATTATAAAAGATAGATAGAAAAAATTGTGGAATAGATAGATAGATAGATATAGATAGATAAAAATATCAGTTGGAATAGACATAGATAGATAGATTTTCAGATAGATAGAATAATATAGATAGATATGTATTCAATGAATTTCAGAATAGATAGATAGATAGATAGATAGATATACATTCCTTTTTTAGATAGATAGAATAGATAGATAAATAGATAGATAGATGATAGATAGATAGATAGATAGATAGATGAATAATAGATATAAATAGGCATAGATAATGATAGATTATTGATAGATAAACAGATAGAAATGAAAAGACTAAGATAGATAGATAGATAAATAGATAGATAGATAGATAAGGAATAGATAGATAGATAGATAGATAGATAGATAGATAGATAGATAGATAGATAAGGAACAGACAGAGACAGATAATGAACAGACATTGATAGCCATATATAAATAGATAGAAATATACAGACTGAGGTAGATAGCTGGATAGATAGATAGATAGATGAATAGATAGATAGATAGATAGATAGATAGATAGACAGATATGAACAGACTTAGATAGATAGATAGATAGATAGATAGATAGATAGATAGATAGACAGATAAAACTTCCTTGTTTCCTCTGTCTTGATGCTTAAACACCATTAAATAAAATAAGCTTGTGTTTGTTTTAACTTAAGCTATCTTCTAAAGACATCATCTTGACTCAGAAGGAAACAGTGAAAGATTAGGAACTTAACTTTATTTCACAGTTTAAGATTCTTTTATCCTCTTGGCTTGTATTTAATCTGCTGCGATGACAGATGCCTAATTCCTCAGCATCAAATGTCAATGGCCGATGAAGCTGACCCCTTCTGGGTGATGACATTTGGATATGATATTTCTTTCTTCGATAGAATATTAAGTGAAATAATTCCCAATGTATTTACATAATACATGTAATATGTCAACAGAACTGCAATGAATTTCTGATTAATAAAAATCGCTTTCTTTCTAATGTTAAATGTTACATGGCAAAATCAGACACAAGTGATTTTAATATATAAACAAAATGAAAATGAGGAAGATAAGAATTGTCAGTGGTCAGAAATGAATGCAAGTTGTATAATGGAAATGCATTGCTAATGATTTTACTATAGTAATGCCTTGAAAATGAGGAAGAAAGGGATTGTCAGTGGTCAGGAATGAATGCAAGCATTACTGATAGAATAGGGCTATTATATGTATAATGGAAATGCATTGCTAATGATTTTACTATAGGAATGCATTTCAAATGAGGAAGAAAAAGGATTGTCAGTGGTCAGGAATGAATAAAGAATTACTGATAGAATAGGGCTATTATATGCATAATGGAAATGCATTGCTAATGATTTTACTATAGGAATGCATTGCAAATGAGGAAGAAAGGGATTGTCAGGGGTCAGGAATGGATGCAAGCATCACTGATAGAATAGGGCTATTATATGTATAATGGAAATGCATTGCTAATGATTTTACTATAAGAATGCATTGCAAATGAGGAAGAAAGGGATTGTCAGTGGTCAGGAATGAATGCAAGCATTACTGATAGAATAGGGCTATTATATGTATAATGGAAATGCATTGCTAATGATTTTACTATAGGAATGCATTTCAAAATGAGGAAGAAAAAATGGATTGTCAGTGGTCAGGAATGAATGCAAGCATTACTGATAGAATAGGGCTATTATATGTATAATGGAAATGCATTGCTAATGATTTTACTATAGGAATGCATTTCAAATGAGGAAGAAGGGGATTGTCAGTGGTCAGGAATGAATGCAAGCATTACTGATAGAATAGGGCTATTATATGTATAATGGAAATGCATTGCTAATGATTTTACTATAAGGAATGCATTGAAAATCAGGAAGAAATTTGTCAGTGGTCAAATGAATGCAAGCATTACTGATAGAATAGATAAATATCTATAATGGAAATGCATTGCTAATGATTTTACTATAGTGGTCAAGGGATTGTCATATCAGGAATGAATGCAAGCATTACTGATAGAATAGGGCTATTATATGTATAATGGAAATATTGCTAATGATTTACTATAGGAATGCATTTTCAGGAAGAAAGGATTGTCAGTGGTCAGGAATGAATGCAAGCATTACTGATAGAATAAAATCTATTATATGTATAATGGAAATGCATTGCTAATGATTTTACTATATAGGAATGCATTGTAAATGAGGAAAAAAAAGGATTGTCAGTGGTCATTTGAATACAAGCATTACTGATAGAATAGAGATATTATATGTTAATGAAAATGTTTTGTATGTAAATAGTTTTCTTTAGTGAATTGATTAATTAGTCCATAACTATAAAGACTGATCAAATAAGACTGTTTGCTGACTATTTATTTTAGTTATATGCAACTGAATGATGAGTGTTTAGCCTTTGTGGTGAATGAGCAAATCTGGGAAGAATGAATGATTTTTTGGTCTGATTAAATAGGTATTAGATAGAAAAGTATCGACCATATGAACTAAATTTTTGATTTTTTTTTTACCAGGAACCGTAATTTGTAAATTCAAATAACGGTAGCTGCCTTGTCAGTTAAATGTTGACTTGGTAACTGACAAAACCTGTCTTCTCCAGAGGACAACTCATATTTATTTTTCTACAAATAGAGTCATACTGAAAAAATCATTTTTCTAAATTATAAACAAAATTGTCAAAAATGGATAAATTTTGGACCAGTTTTCGCGTTCAGGTCCCTCATGTTAAAACCTGTGTTGCATCCCATCTCAGGCAGTTTGCTGTCTGGCTTACTACTGACATGACCCCTGTCTTTGGGCAGAGGATGACAGTTTGGGCTCTGTCTCTAAACTGAAAATCAGCTGAGTTGAACAAACAAGTAAATTAAAAACATTCCGTAAATTGTGGTGAATAGGTAATCTTTTTTGGTATAGTTGCCTGAAATGTCGATTATAAGGAAATAAATTAAAAGATGACCTTTGTTGCATCCCATCTACGTTCAAAGGCCTGGTTAAATTTTTCCTTAACTTCCATGTCAGGCAATTTGTTGTCTGGTAAATGAAAAGAAGACCTCTGTCTTCATTTCATTAAATTGACTCAGTCAGTAAAAAACAAATCTAATAATAAAATATTTTATATATAAAAAAAAAACAAAGAAAATTTTAATTTATCCCTTGAATTCAGGGGCTAAAATATAAATTTTGACCAATTTCCTGAATTTTTTCATAATTGGTTCCCCAAGAAATCTTATTTTTGTTTTTCTCATTTCATCGGATTTTTTCCTAAATTTCATCAATCTTCAGTCAAAAATCAAAAATTGCCTGTTAAATAAATTGAGGGGTGCCTAAATTTGGACCTGTTGGCCTAGT
The DNA here is from genome assembly GCA_903632075.3 of Acanthosepion pharaonis. NCBI lineage: Eukaryota > Metazoa > Mollusca > Cephalopoda > Sepiida > Sepiidae > Acanthosepion > Acanthosepion pharaonis. The sequence goes on along the minus strand of CAHIKZ030001926.1, from coordinate 19,287 downwards.
ACAAAGTCACGGGTAAAAACTGAACCTGACCTTGTATTGCATCCCGTCTCAGTGGGGAGGCATGAGTAAATACCTAGCCGTTTAGTGTCAGCCTTCAGACTAATACAGGCGTAAGAGCAAGTAGCTGAAACATTACTTACATGAAGTACGTTATATAAGTAAGAGTTTATACATTTTTTTTATAGATACAAATATTCAAGTAAACACTCTGTTTATAATAAACAGTATTAACAACATTTACCAGCCTGAATGTCCGAGAAATTGTTATAGAAAATATTCGTCCTCCGACAGGATTCGAACCTGTATCCTATACGGAACTGTCATATAGCCTGACGTGCTTTTACCGATTTCGCTACAGAGGAGCGTTTCGGTTAGCAAGGTTGATTTTACTGTTTTTAAACTACAATTTTCCATGATATTCTCATGGACATCTATATCTGCTCGATGCGTATCCAAATGTAAACAAATGACGTCACACATTATGAAATGGACAAAGTCCAACAATTATTTTAAGACATTTTTATGTTTATACATTCTTTTTTTATGGATACAAATATTTAAGTAAATGCTCTGTTTATAATAAACAGTATTAAATAACATTTACCGGCCTGAATGTCTGAGAAATTTTCATAGAAAATGTGCGTCCTATATAATTTAGAGTGTGTTATAACAATAGCCATAGAATAGTGACGTTGTAATAAAATGCTTTACTAATTTTACTATAGGAATGCGTTGCAAATGAGGAAATAATGAATTGTCAGTGGTCAGGAATTAATGCAATCATTATTGGCACAATTTATAAGAATCTTAATGATAGCTGATCATATATTTTCCTCTTGCTTTCAGGCTACTGACTGCAGTGATTATTGAGTGACTGCTGAGAGGAACTATCCAGTCGAATTAGTGTGAATTATTGCGCGTCGATGATTTGGGTTTTGATTTAGGATTTACCGGACATTAAGCTGAGCCGTACTACTAACAAGGTATTCACTGAAATGGTTAATTATCTTTGGTTGACTTTTACTTCTTTGTTCGTGTTAAGTATTTATTTATGGTTGTAATTAAATACTGTCTTATCTTAACATTGAAATCTTGAGTTATACTTAATTATTAATGGCCACCGTACACCACAGAGAGAGAGAGAGAGATAGATAGAGAGAGAGTAAAGAAAGAGAAAAGGATTTTAAAGAAAAGCGCAGATGACTTATTTTAATTTGAATTCTTTTCCTTCTTTTCTTCTCTTTATTTGAGGGTTGCCCTCTCGTTAGTCGAGAGAGAAGTATACAGAGAAAAGCTTAGAGAGAAAGAGAAAGAAAGAAAGAAAGAGAGAAAAAGAAATAAATAAAGAGAAAACAAAGAAAGAAAGAAAGAAAAACGAAAGAAAGAAAGAAAGAGATAAGGCTTTTAAAGGAAAGTGTAAATTTCTTATTTTTATTTTAATACTTTTATCTTTGTTCATATATTTTATTTTTTACACATTCAACAACATTTTGCAACACATGTATTTACTTGAATTATTTACTTTCTAGACATTTCAATAAAGGAAATTTTCGTGCCTTGGTTCTTTTAGTATTCTATTCTTCATTCGTGTGTAATCATCTATCAGTTAATTTGGTTTTTACATTGATTGGCAACAACAATCTTAACAACATAAAATATGCAGAGTCTGTCTATATTTCTGAGATGAGGTATTATGTACAGTACTTACATTAGTCGGACTATTGTCCTCATCTTTGTCACCATATTTGTCACAACGTTTCGTCCGTTGTATGATCAGGCCTTCTTCAGGTGGTTGGAAGTATTCTTATGAATTTAAGCGCAGTACTATATTGGCAAAAAGGTCTCATCAGTTCACAGTTGAATTAGCTAGATATAACCGTAAGTTCTATGCTAACAGTTTCTTCTCTTGCACCTCGCTTGTGGAACTCTCTTCCGGCTTCATGCTTTTCAGCCAACTTTGATCTTCAAAAATGTAAATGCAATATCAATCGTTATTGTTGTGGATTCCGTGAATGGAATCCTGCACAAATAAATAAACAACGCCAGTAAATGAGATAGAAAAATAAAAAGATTAAACGTAAAATACAGACTTGAAAAAGATTAGTAGTCCAGGTAAAATTTCGAAATCATTCTCTCTCTCTCTCTCTCTCTCTCTCGACTCGTGTATAACTCCCTGAGAACAATCCTTTCTGTCTCCGTATCTCTCATCCTGTCTCAATGTATCTCCAATCTATCTCGCCATTTAATATCCCACCCACGAAGAATATATATTTTCACAAGGCCTAACCTTAAAATGGGTATCTCTCCAAGCCCATAGAAATCGGCCAAAATATACTCCTTTTTTGTATTCCATTGGTAGACGGGTCCAGGGCCTGTCTACCTCCCGGACAAAATCTTTATTTCATCTTCAAGCCTCGTCCAAATTCCTCTCTGCATACAAAACATTTGATATACCTCTACATTGTCGGACTGTTCTCAACGTTTCTCAACAACATATATTCTCTCTGTCAATATATAAGCATACTTTGGACGAGTCCAACTTATGTAAAAAGGGGAGAGCCCCACATCAGTTATCTACTGTCTTCCTGATTAATCTTCTATTGTCTCCACTCCTTCATAATGTTTTCTATTTTCAAATTTCTTTCACACCCAGTAGGCCCTTGTGTCTTAGTGGCTTTAGCGCCTTGCTTAGAGTGAATTTGATTAAAAACTAACTGTCTGTATTTTTCCACTTAGTATTTTTACTCCTTCACTTAACATTCTTAAATCTCTCCATACCTTAATATTCCTGGGTATGACGTTAAACTAAAATCTGTAAAATATTAAAAACAAAAAACTTCTCAGCTCTTCATCTTGCAGTGACGTCATTGGATCCCAAAATCCATAAACTGATTTCAAATAAACAGGGACAACTATCACACTAAAAATGTGTAATCTCTATCTATAAAAGGCAGTATGTGTGTGTGTGTGTAACGAATGCACGGCCGCAATTTTCGACGGATTTGCACTAAAGTTTACATGCACATGCTCCAAGTTAGCGAGAAGGCCAAGACCGACTTTGCATTTCCCAACTCCCATCGATAGTGGAAATAATCGATATTTTCATACTTCTACGGCAGTTTTCATGTAGTTTGCGGCCATTTTCTACTGGCCAGAGTTAGAGCCTATAGCTGGCTGCTACGAATAGGCAGGAAGATTCTATTGGCCAGCGTGAGCCAACAACTGACTGACACGAATGTTAACTAGCATGCTAGCATGCAAAAAAAAAATTGATAACCGCATTCGTCACAAGTGGGAAAAAATTTAAATCTGCATGGCACTTTTTACTCCAATTGGCTCATTCGCTTGCTTAAACTCAATGTTGATTCTGATTCCGCAGAACTGGGTTGGGTGTGAAAAAGTATTTGTTGTTAACATTCTTTTTTCATTCGGTTTTTCCAGTTACGAGTCCTTTTTTAAAGCTGATCGTTTTGTGTTCATTTTGTTTAGTTCTTTTTTCGTAACAGATTTAATGCATAGTATGGAGCTTAGAAAAAAATCGCAGTGTGAGATAGGCAAGAAGTAAGGCATGTAGCAACATCAGCACAGAAAAGGGACCTCCTTTCAAGGAAAGGAAGGGCAAAAATATTTTGAGTCAAGTGATAGCGATTGCTGTATGAGTCGTACGATTTTTGAATCAAGCCGGGGCAACGCCGGGCCATGCTGCTAGTACTTGAATAAACTTCAAATTTTCAATTTGTTTTATTTAAATAATTAAACTACAACTTTGTTACCTTTTAATGGGTGCATTTTTTTACTGTTTTTAATAAAATGAGTTTTGAATTTAATATTAGGTATTTAATACAGACCCCCCCCAAACGAGTTGTGACACAAGGTCTTTCATCAAGGTGGGGACTCGAGGTGAATCTACACCCGGGCAGGGTACAAAATTTTCAATGAAATTCAGAGAAATTTAAATGCGAATATTACCGATCCTCTCTCAAATGCAATGAGAAGGCGCGGCGTCGGGCAGCAAAAGAACAGGGCTGGGCACCTCTCAAAAATTTTCCTCAATTTGCGACTCTGTCCTTTGATGGGGTTCAAAGACAGAGGCGCAACTGAAAGATGATAAATAGATGTGTTACGAAACCCCTGAAGAGAGGTATTTCCACACTAACTGATTTTCTAAGCCTAGATTAGATGTGGCACACCTAGTGAGGATCGAACTCACTACTCAGTCATAATTGTTCTAGCGGGACAAGCTTGCTAATCATTACACAGCCTCGAGGTACCCCAAATGATTTTCTAAGTGTAGCTTAGATGTGGCACAAGGCCGAATGTATGGGGCACCCAGTGGGGATCGAACTCACTACACAGTCGTAATTGTTCTAGCGAGACAAGCTTGTTAACCATTACACCGCCTCGAGGTGTCCAAGTTTTCCTATCATTATCATATTAATGTATTTACCTTTTTTTTACTAAATTCATATTAGTGGTCCGCCTAATTTAAAATTATATACTTAGTGGTCCACGATGTTCAAAAGGTTGACAACCACTGCCTTAAACAAAACAAAAACAAAAAATAAGGGCCTTGTACTATAGCAACAACTCTAAGTAGAAGCTTATGAACCTTGAATTGACTCATTCTGCCTTAGCGCTGAAAAAAAAAACATTTATTTTATTATGATGGATGGTTACAGGCGAGAGGGCAGATGGGATGTGCTTATCTTCCATAGACCCTTTAAAAGTAAAAAAAAAATGTGTTTCAGTCGCTGATTTCGTAAAGGACTGATTTCTCGAATCCCTTCCCCTAATTTGCTTACAAGAAACCAACAATGCTCTGAAAATGGTCAGTGATTAAATATCGAAATATAGACAAATGTTTCAATAGCACCGTCCAAACAGTTTGACCATGTGTAGAAAGAGAAAAGGCTGGTAGATGTAATGCTTTATTTCATCACATTTTTCTCAGGCGGGGGTCAAGATATCAACACGAGATATCGTTAAGTTCTTTGAACAGATTTATAAAAAATAATGGCCTTGACAGAGATATGCAAAACGGCAATCAGATGAACATGTCTGAACAGAGTGCATTTATTTATTTACAAATAAAAGCAAAACGATTACGCTTTTGATTGGTTTATTCGATATGTTTGTTATCTGTTTGTTCCCTGGTGTGAATCTTTCTCCGATAGGTGGCAGCCACAGTTTCATCGCTTGTGCTGAATGTTAATCCACATTTAAAGTGGATCAGATTCAACACAAGTCCTCAGTTGGTCATCACCATTTCTAACAGGTCAGTGATCCTGATGGAATCATAATAATTCATGAACCGTCGTTTACTTGAGGTATTGCTAATTTATTTATTTAGCGGCATATCAACTCCTTATGGGTCATTTATTAACGAAATTTAATTTTCTTAGGAGCATTAGAAATTTATTTTACAAAAATGTAACGCTGGTATTTTGTTTAAAAAATGTATTGCAGGTATTTTTTTTTTTTACCAAAATATATTGCTGTTTTTTTTGGGGGGGGTGCTATGATAATGTATTGCTGGATTTTTTTTTACTATAAAATGTATTCTTATACTTTCAGTGTTTTGATCCCAGTTTAGAAGGTCAACTATTTGCCCATAGTTGGGACCCTAGCAAATGCTATCAACCCAAGTCAGGGTGAACCTAGAAACAACACAATTAAGAAATGGTTCCACGCTCCTCAAAACCTGCAATCGCTTGATCAGATGCCTTGTTTCCGGATGTAGTTTATCGTCAGACCCAGGAATATTGAGGTATAGAGAGATTTAAGAATATTAAGTGAAGGAATAAAAATACTAAGTTGAAAAATACAGACGATTAGTTTTTTAATCGAATTCACTCTAAGCAAGGCAGTAAAGCCACTAAGATACAAGGGGTTACTGGGTGTGAAAGAAATTTGAAAACATTATGAAGGAGCGGGGACAATAGAAGATGAATCAGGAAGACAATAGATAACGATTGACATTGAATTTACATTTTTGAAAATAAGAGTTGGCTGGAAACATGGAACCGGAAGAGAGTTCCACAAGCGAGAAGTGCAAGAGAAGAAACTGTTAGCATAGAACCTACGGTTATATCTAGCTAATTCAACTGTGAACTGATGAGCCCTTGTTGCCAATCTAGCATTGTGCTTAAATTCAGAAAGTCTAGGTACCATAGCAAAGAACTATATTTCAGCTGTCCCCCCCACGTGGGTAGCATGTTGGCACAAGGCCGAGTTTAAAGTGGGTCATCCGAGCCCAGGCCCATTTTAAATATAGCCTTCATCCCTAGGCGGGCATGAAAAGCTGTCAACCTCCCCGAACGAAACCTTGCCTTTAAATCCGGGTTCCTCCCATCTTTTTGCAGAGAGTTAACAGACGGCGGTTGCTGGTTTTAATACAAAAAGTATATCTCATCTGAAGAATTACAATGGAAATATTTATAGAAAAGGCACAAGGTAATAATTTTACAGCGGTGTAAAAGTGACTGAAGCTGAGGTACCAGATCAGGACCAATAATATTGCTGGTTCTTCTTTGAATTTTATCAACGAGCTCTAAATAGCAGGAGCACTGGATCATATGTGGCAGTTATATTCTAAGCATGGATGAATGGTCGACTTATAGACATGTAAGATAGTTTCTTTCTTTATACACTTGTAAGTAACAATATTTTCCATGCAACAAGTGTAGAACCTTCTGCTTAGTGTTATGAATATTTATTGCATTTAAATATTTGAAGATTAAGTTGGCTGGAAAGCATGGAGCCGGAAGGGAGTTCCACAAGTAAGGCAGTAAGGCAGTAAAGCCACTAAGACTCAAGGGGTTACTGGGTGTGTAAGAATTAGGAACAGAAACATTAATAATGACCGGGAAGAGGAAAGAGTAATCAGGAGGACAGTAGATAGCGATTGACATTGCATTTAAATATTTGAAGATTAAAGTTGGCCAGAAAGCATGGAACCAGAAGGGAGTTCCACAAGTAAGGCAGTAAAGCCACTAAGACACAAGGGGTTACTGGGTATGGAAGAATTAGGAACAGAAACATTAATAATGAGCGGGAAGAGGAAAGAGTAATCAGGAGGACAGTAGATAGCGATTAACATTGCATTTAAATATTTGAAGATTAAAGTTGGCTGGAAAGCATGGAGCCGGAAGGGAGTTCCACAAGCAAGGCAGTAAAGCCACTAAGACACAAGGGGTTACTGGGTATGGAAGAATTAGGAACAGAAACATTAAAAATGAGCAGGAAGAGAAAAGAGTAATCAGGAGGACAGTAGATAGCGATTGAACTTGTATTTAAATGTTTGCAGATTAAAGTTGGCTGGAAAGCATGGAGCTGGAAGGGAGTTCCACAAGCGAGAAGTGCGATAAAATAAACTGTTAGCATAGGTTTTATGGTTACACCAAGCCAAATCAACTGTAAAATTATGAGATATTGCCGTCAGTATAGTACTGCGCTTAAATTCCTAAAGTCTAGGTACCACAGGGAAGAGGTACTCCGAACAATTATAGTAAACGCCACGGGAAACAACATTTACTGAAGTGAAAAATTAGCTGAAACCGAGGCACCAGACTAGGACCAATAATATTGCTGATTCTCCTTTGGATTTTTTTTTATCAAGAGTCTCTAAATATATAGCAGTATCTGATATGTGGCAGCTATATTCTATGCATGGGCGAATGGTAGACTTATAAATATGTAGAATAGATTCTGTCAAGAAAAATTGCCTAGCATGACACAGTGAACCAACTTTCTTAGCAGCTGACCTAGCAATGGATTCAATGTAGTTTTTCCACTTCATGTCGACTTAAAATGTTAACCCATGAAGGCAAGTCCTTCGCTTGGAGGTTAGCATCAGCCATGCTGATGGAAGATATAATGGACTCTCTTAGATGCTTAACAGAGAATCGTTTAGTTTTAGAGTCGTTAAAATTAACAAGTCATTCTTTGCCCCAGTTAATAACAGACTGTAGATCGTTTGTGAGATTAGCCGCCAATTTGACCGTATCGAAGTGATCAAATTGGAACTTGATGGAAAAAAAGCTTGGGTTTAACCAGAACCTATAAAAAAGCTTCATAAATGATCATGGCGTTAGTTGGAATTGAACCCCAAATAAACATAGTAAGATTTAGTAAATTCAGTACTGAATGTTCCCTATCCGACACTGGCTTTCCAAAAGAAGTTTTTCTTAAAAAAAATGAATATCATTGACTTATTATAAAACTCTGGTTGTGTGTATATGTGTAATGTCTGTTCGTTTATATATTGGATCGGATTTCATAATTTTTTTTTCAACCGATTTCAACAAAACTTTATAAATACTACGTAAAATTACTTTACAGTGGTTCTGAAAGACAATGAAAATTTATAAAACACAATTGTTTTTGCAGAAATCAATTTGAAAACACGAAAATTAAGAGGCATCGATGACGCGAGAATGAAAGATGGACAACTCATATCGAGTTATACTTATTATAAAAACCCAGGTTGTTTGTTTTTTTTTTTTTTTTTTTTTTTGATGTTGTGTGTGTTGTGTGTGTGTGTGTGTGTGTGTGTGTGTGTGTTCATTTATATATGGGATCAGTTCTTACATTTTTCAACAGATTTCAAAAAAAACTTCACTTTTTTTTGGCAGGTAGTGTTTCTTATTGTCTTGCACACTTTTTTTCTTTTATTTTTACATTCAGAATGCTATAAAAATTCCCTATATAAGACAATTGTTTATAATAAAATTCTATTCAATCGGTAGATCATAACGATTGAAAGCAAAAAATGGGCTCTACTAGCTAGTCTTTAAAAAAAATCTGCAAAAAAAAATTTGAATCAGGGAAATGTTTATTTAGCGAACTATTCAAAATTTATATTGACTCTTACCAAAATTTCTGAATCCAGAATCTGACGGAAGGAATTTTGAACGCGTTATATCTAGTCGGGATGTTGCCATCTGTGTTCCTGATAAGAAGTTCTTCATATCAAGATGCTGTCCATCAATGTCGTTCCACCAAGAAAAACATTTATATAAGTCAGAAAGAAATTAAAACCATTGGATATGACGAAAGCTACATCCATTAAAGGCCTCTGATCATTTTCTTTTTGAGGAAAATGTGGAACCACCTCTTGATTGCTGTTGTTCCCAGGTTCAACCCTTACTCAATATGTGGTAACAAAGATTTTAGGGTCCCAGTTATGGGCAAAATATAGAATGAAAAACTGGGGTCAAAAAACTTAAAAGTATAAAATAGATTTTTATAGTATATTAAAAACAATATTTTTTTTTCAAAGTATTAAAAAAATACATTAAAAAATTTAAAGAATAAACATTTTAAAAAATATTACCAGCAATACATTAAAAATATTACCAGAAACACATTACAAAAAATATTACCAGAAAACATTTTAAAAAATATTTCCAGAAATACATTAAAAAATATTACCATAAATACATTAAAAAAATATTACCAGCAATACATTAAAAAAATATTACCAGCAGTACATTAAATAAATATTACCAGAAAACATTTAAAAAAATATTACCAGAAATACATTAAAAAATATTATCAGAAATACATTAAAAAAATATTATGAGCAATACATTAAAAAAATATTACCAGAAATTCATTAAAAAATATTACCAGAAATACGAGCAATTCATTAAAAAAATATTACCAGAAGTAAATTAAAAATATTACTAGAAATACTAGCAATACATTAAAAAAATATTACCAGCAATACATTAAAAAATATTATCAAAAATACATTAAGAAATTATTACCAGAAATACATTAAAAAAAATATTACCAGAAATAAATTGAAAAATATTACCAGAAATACCAGCAATACATTAAAAATATTACCAGAAATATATTTAAAAAATATCACCAGAAATATATTTAAAAATATTACCAGCAATACATTAAAACAAAAAATTATCTGCAATACATTTTTGGAGAACAATATTACCTGCAATAGATTTAACTCTCGCGAAAAAGACTCCTTACAAAAATATGTCAATGAAACTTGATCTACAAAGAATACATATTCTATTCTTACAAGCCTTCTTCAAAATCTTGTCGGCATTAAATACACCATTGAGACGGATATTCCGTAAAACAAACCAAACTAAACCAAACGAAACCCAAACCCAAACCAAACCCAAACCCAAACCCAAACCACCAATTGCATAGTTTGTTCGCAGAAAGAATTCGCAAATTATCACCCAATCAGTTCGCACACGAGAATTGTTCGTTGCACACAGAGAGTATTGAGGAGGCTTTCTCTTCCTCTTCCTCTTCCTCTCTTGTTGAACTCTCTACCTTCGGGCGGAGAGGAACCCAAATGAGACTCTGCTGATGGACAGAGTTTCGTTTGGGGAGGTAGACAAACTCGACCCCGTGTCTACGGGCAATTTTTGCCCAAGCCTACGGGCTCGGAACGTCCTACGTTAAAAACTGGGCTTGTGTCACATCTTGCCTAGTGAGGATGTAGGTAAATGGAGAGAATATACAGTCTTTCTATTCTTCTCCCCTCAGTCTGAAAGAATCTACAACCCAACGTCTAAACCTGTTGTCAAACCATCTCAACATTTCATGATCTTAGTAGAAAATCAAATTAACAGGGCTTCTTTCAAAGAATCTGCAATGTTATCGGTCCTAACTTAGCATCTCGGCTTCAGTCACTTTCCCACTATGGTGACTTAGTTACCCTGTGCTTTTCCTATAAATATTTTCATGGAAATTGTTCTGATATGCTTTCCCATTTAGTGTCTAGATTTTACGAATTTAAGTGCAGTACTAGATTGGCAGCTAGGTCTCCTCAATTTACAGATGAAATGGCTGGATGTAAACGCAAGTTTTATGCTAACAGTTTCTTCTATGGCATTTCTCGCCTGTGGGACTCTCTTCCGGCTTCTGGCTTTTCAGTCAACTTTGATCTTTAAAAATACAATATCAATTGTTATCTTCTGTCTTCTTTCTTCTTGTCCTTTTATTGTTCTCTCTTCTTCTTAATAATGTTTTTCTTCTTTTTTTCATATTCTCTTACACTCATTAACTACTTGCATCTTAGTGGCTTTTTGCCCTGTTTGAAGTGAAAGGATTAAAAAATTAGATAGATAGATAGATAGATAGATAGATAGATAGATAGATATGAACTGGTGGAGATAGATAGATAGATAGATAGATAGATAGATAGATAGATAGATAGATTAGATATGAACTGGTGGAGATAGATAGATAGATTCTATTTCGTTCCAGAATATTCTTTGTTTTGCGCCTTTTTTCTTTCTTTTTTTTTCTTTTGTTCCATTTCTTCCTAAATCATTTGTCATATTTTGTGCCTTTCTGTCTTTCGTTCTTTCTAGAATATTTTTGTTTGTTTTTTTCTTTCTTTCTTGAATATTCTTTTCCTTTCATTATTTAATATTCTTTTTATTTCTTTCTTGCTTTCTTTCTTTCCTTGGTATTCTTTTCTTTTCCTTTCTTTCTTTTTTTTTATCTATTTCTTGAATATTCTTTTCCTTTTTTCTTTTTTCTTTCTTTCTTTCTTTCTTTTTTCTTTATCTATTTCTTAAATATTCTTTTTCTTTCTTTCTTCCTTTCTTTCTTCCTTTCTTTAATATTTTTTCTTTCTTTCTTTCTTTCTTTCTTTTTCACCTTCCAAACGTGTTCCTGTTTTCCTACCTCTTCTTTTGCCAGTCAACCCTCTCCGATTCGGCCCGTCTCCTCTTTTGGCGCCACTCAGACGCCGCTAAATTTAAAGCGCTCTCTACATTCCACTCTGCTGTAAATGACACTCGGACATGGCCGGCGTTTAATAGCCTTAATCTACTCTAATCTTCTGACAGCTTATTCTCTGAACTCTGCAAACATCGACTTTCCAACAGACAAACCTTCACAGAAGGACACACACACACACACATGATAGCACGCAACAAACGTACACAGTCTAATTCACGATCACAAAATACACCAACCAACCGTGTAAAAAGAAACGGATGTTTAAGCACGCAAGCAGAGGAAATATTTCTCGAAATGTGTACAGGTGTGTGTTTGTGTGTGGGCGTGTGTTCGCGTAAACATTAAATATTATTAATCACGCAAACACACGGAGAGAGAGAGAGAGAGAGAGAGAGAGAGACAGAGAAGAACAGATGTGAAAAGAGGGAGGGGGAAGGCAATGGGGTCAAATTGAGATAAACAGAGAAAAACAAGAAGATACTGAAATAGCTAAGCTAGATATGGAAAAAAACGATATAAATTGAGAAATAAGAACAGATTGTGATAGATAGATAGATAGATAGATAGATAGATAGATAGATAGATGTGAACTGATGGAGATAGATAGATAGATAGATAGATAGATAGATCAAACCGAGATAGATAGATAGATAGATAGATAGATATTAACAGGCTGTGGTAGATCGATCGCTTGATCGATAGATAGATAGATAGATAGATAGATTTTTTCAGCCATTTTTTTTCTTTTTGCTTTGACTTCCTTGTTTTATAAGTTTCCTTCGAGCGCTTTTTATCTTTCTTTTCCTGTTAGTCATTGTTTTAACTTTTTTCTCTTTTTCTTTCTTTTCTTTTTTTCTTTCTTTTCTTTTTCTTTTCTCTCTTTCTTTCTCTCTCTCTCTCTCTTTCTTTCTTTCTTTCTCTCTCTCTCTCTTACCCTCTTTTCTCGGACTTCTTCTCAGTGTCAGATTTTAGCGTTTACTACCAAGTGACAACCTGGATTTCGTAAATGTTTTCTGCGCAAATGAAAAGCAATCAATCAAAATATATTTTGTAATATTAACTTAACAACGTCTGATAAGAATACTAAATTGTTCATACATAAAATCATAGTTTATCCATTTCTAGACTCCGTCAAATTATTCGTCGACCGATTCGAAGGTACGTGGTTTCGAGTCATTCTTCAGACATTCGATCTCTTTCTTGAGAAGCTCTATCTATCTATCTATCTATCTATCTATCTATCTATCTATCTATCTATCTATCTATCTATCCCAGTCTGTTTTCGATCTATCTATCTATCTATCTATCTATCTATCTATCTATCTATCTATCTATCACAGCTTGTCAGAATCTATCTATCTATCTATCTATCTCTATCTATCCCCATTCATCTATCTATCCCAGTCTGTTTTCGATCTATTCATCTATTCATCTATCTATCTATCTATCTATCTATCTATCTATCTATCACAGCTTGTCCAGAATCTATCTATCTATCTATCTATCTATCTATCTATCTATCTATCTATCCCAGTCTGTTTTCGATCTATCTATCTATCTATCTATCTATCTATCTATCTATCTATCTATCTATCTATCTATCTATCACAGCTTGTCCAGAATCTATCTATCTATCTATCTATCTATCTATCTATCTATCTATCTATCTATCCCAGTCTGTTTTCGATCTATCATTCTCTATCTATCTATCTATCTATCTATCTATCTATCATCTATCTATCTATCACAGCTTGTCCAGAATCTATCTATTCATTCATCTATTCTATCTATCTATCTATCTATCTATCTATCTATCTATCTATCTATCCCAGTCTGTTTTCGATCTATCTATCTATTCATCTATCTATCATCTATCTATCTATCTATCTATCTATCATTCATCACAGCTTGTCCAGTATCTATCTATTCATCTATCTATCTATCTATCTATCTATCTATCTATCTATCTATCCCAGTCTGTTTTCGATCTATCTATTCATTATCTATCTATCTATTCATCTATCTATCTATCTATCTATCTATCTATCTATCTATCCCAGTCTGTTTTCATTCATCTATCTATCTATCTATTCATCTATCTATCTATCATTCTATCTATCTATCTATCACAGCTTGTCCAGAATCTATTATCATCTATCTATCTATCTATCTATCTATCTATCTATCTATCTCCGTAAATCGGGCATATGTATAACTTTCTGTTATTGAGTTGTCTTATGTGTATGCACACTCTTAGTTCAACTGGATGCATTTACTTGTTTATATTGGTACACCCAGCAGTACACTTTGAGGCCCGATTTTGCACTTTGTGGCTATGAGGGAACCTAGATGAAATTTCGGTGCTTCCAAGTTTTTTTGACGTTCTGAGTTGATATCGAGTACAAAATTTACTTTAGTATCTCTTAGAGCGAACCCAGTACATATTGGGGTCACCACAGATCAACTCTTCTTTATCGGCGTTACATTCGATACAGATCTTGGGTATTTTCTGGCGTGAATCACATACTGGATATGATATTCATTTGCTTTGCGGATGGAAAAATACGAATCCTTCTAAGTCATTTATGAACTTTTTTTCTTTTTGAAAAGATTTGCTTGCATAAAAAATTAATTACCCCACCTCACACCACAAAGGCGAATCGTAATAACCAACTTCAGATAATTTTACGCCGAGGAATCAAAAAATAATTTGGCCTTGGACGAAATTAGCTGCAATTAAAATGGCATTAGTTCACAAATTTTGCCCAACAAACTTTTGATTGGTTGATCGTGTTTAGCAGCATAGCAACACCTCTATGGGTTATGTAATGCTGAAATATAACTATTTTGAACACAATTTTATGGATTCAGTTAAATATATTTTGAACACAATTGTATGCCTTCAACTACAGATAAAATGTATTGTAGGTCATTTTACTGTAAATAGGTATTGTTGGTCATATTTTATATAATTATGTATTGCTTGTATTTTTAATATAAAAAATATATTTTTATACTTTCATAGTGTCTTGTCTTTGTTTGGTAGTTCGTTATTTGCCAATAGCTGGGACCCTAACAGGTGCTACCACGCCGGGCCTGGGTGGACTTGGGAACACCAGCAATTAAGAGGTGGTTCCACGCTCCTCAAAATCTCCAATCTCCCGATCAGAGGCCTTACTGACGGATGTAGTTTATCGTCATACCAGTGACACGAACCTTTGAGGAATTGCCTGAAGATCTGCGACGTTCAAACTCCTCTCCGATTTTTTTGAAGAGGAGTAGAGGTTTATCTTTTGTTTGCTGTTTAGGATTGGGTTTCCGGTTCTTTCTAAAGTCTACCTAAACTCTATACGTGTAATGTCTCCACCTAAAACTCTGAACTTTTATTTGCTTTTGGATAACCTTTTCTTGTCACAATAGGAGAAGATAGGTTCGCCTATCGTCCGGTTCAAACTCTTACTCGTTCTTTTGAACAGGAGTAGAGGTTTATCCCTTGTTTCCTGTTTAGGAGTGAGTTTCTGGTTCCTTCTAATGTCTACTTTTAATGTCTGCCTAAAACTCTGAACTTTTATTTGCTTTTGGATAATCTTTTCTTGTCCCAATAGCAGAAGATAGGTTCGCCTAACGTTTGGTTCAAACTCCTCTTTGTTCTTGTGAACTGGAGTAGAGGTTTATCCTTTGTTTCCTGTTCTTTCTAAAGGGGCTTATGGCCACATCCCATACGGTCACCGAAGTTGAGCAACATCAAGCCTTCTTGGGACCTAGGTGGGTGACTGCTTGGAAATATCAGGTGTATGTGTGCGTGGTGTAATTGATAATAGCTCGGAATTGTTAATCAGAGAGCCAATCTTATCTTTTGTTTTCTTTTTAGGATTGTGTTTCCGGTTCCTTCTAAGGTCTTTTCACTCTCTTTCACTCTCAGTATTTTCCTTGCGTCTTAGTGGCATTATCTCTTTGATGGGGGTGAATTGATTTTTTTTAAAACTATATTACTAATGTCCTCGTACCGTAAAAAATGATGGCGACTGTTAGAAAGTTTTAATAGTGAGATGCAGTGAAACAAAATCTTGAAACCATGATTTGAGATACAACAAAGCGGAAATAAAGAATTTACAATTAAAATAGAAGCCAATGAACCGTTTAATTAATCGTTAATTATAACATTTATATATTTTAGACATTCAATGGTATCTATAATTCATCCTGCTATTATATAAATCTGTTTTTGCTCAATATCTTTTCGTGTAAAAAATGACGTGTTTAATATATCAGTAAAATGGAATCTTTTCTCTATAGAAAAAGATTAGTAACAGAACGACAAAGAGGGCAACTGTAAGCCCTATCCTGACTCCCACTGGATCGATGTACTCTACAAGACCAGTCGTTAGTCCTGACTTGATCCATTATTACAGGTTCAATCAAAGTCTACGGTTCACAATGTCAATTCGATTCCACTTTCCAGCCACGTTGTGATTTTTTTGATCCTGGAGAGCAATTAACAAATCGTAGATCCCGGAAGATTCAGCTGGTGTACCTGAAAATTCGTTGCGGCAAGAATCAGGCCAAACAGAAAAATCAAATATGAACAAATCGATTCGAGTCCAAAGAAAAATTTATATATATGTATATAAGGAAGAAACTGGTACAAAAAGAATAATGATACTTTTACAAGAAAGTAGTGTATATGAAATAAAGTTCGGAAAAAAATAAATATTGCAAATAATTCTGAAAGTAGAGAAGTAGTTTTTGGGCTCACCCTTTTTGTTCTTAGTAGTTGTCTTAATTATTTCACTATCGGGATAAAAGAGGGTTCACTGGCAGTATCGCGCCAATATTACAGAAAACTTGAGTTCACTTCCTCTCTTATTACAGTAGCAAGGGGGCGCTTTCACTCTCACTGTCTATCTCTCCCTCTCTGGTCGACTTTGATTGACTGTTTTCGCACAAACACGCACTTAAATAAACGCGGTGGTAGCGACAAAAACCCGGGGTGTTGGTCAACTTTGAATACAACCTGATTACTGACCTCTCCCCCTTTCACGATTAAATGAATAGTTTCTTCTTCTCAATTGGTATTCCATAGTTCATATAAACACTATTGTTTTGACATTATATATTAATAGTTCTGACGAAGCACAGATTCTCTGGGCACAAACTTCATCACTCATTATTTTTCTCATTTATAAACAAAATTCTATATTGCTATAATCATTAATATTACAAGGGTGACCATTGTTCTCTGCCACACAACGACAAAGCCAATTTCAATACCAAGTTGAAGCAAGACAATCACTTAATAGATAAAGTTATCTGACTACCTCGCATGAAAGGCTTGAATAAATAAGATTTCAATCTTATAAAAGAAAGAGTAAAGGAATTTATTAAGTAAACGGTTCATTTTGCCCCGGAACAATTTTGTCTAAATGCAGATAAATATTTTATTTGTGTAGATAAAACGGTTCATTTTGCCCTGTAACTAATATTGTCTAAATGTAGATAAATATTTTATTTCTGTAGATTATAAAAACGACTAAAGGAAGTAATAACGCATAAATTTACTAACTTAAATTGCCGAGGAGCCAGGGTAGTTAAAATAATAGCGATGTCAACGGAAAAACGAAGGTCCAAGTTTGCCAAGAATGTGTTTACGAAGTGGAGCTGTTATCGCCTAACGTAATTCAGAGTTGTTCTCCTAAACTTGTTGCCAACAAGAGCTAGAGAACCTGCTCTACTAACTAGTGTGGCTAGTGGGCAGCAACAGTTAAAACAATTCAAATACCCTGGTGCAATAAACAGTCAAGACAGATTCAACACGGTGTTGTATAGCCACCCCCACACTCCATTCGATCATAAAGTTGCATTCTTCTTTCACGGCCGGTGATCGCTAGTTGTTTTGATTCAAGATGGAAAGAACTTCAACACAGGGAATTTTAACTTAGATATTTTATTAACCAAGTCGACGTCTACATTTCTAGCAATCCAATGGGGAGCCGTTTCAGACACGAAAGAAAACACGGTTAAAACTCGACTTCCGAAAACCCTTTCTCTAGCTATCGTTCTCACGCTGGCCCAGCCAATCAAAATCGACTTCCTTGTTTTGTCCTCCATCTGACCTGAGGATGTCGGAGCAGCGATACACTTCCCTCTAAAAGTAATAGTCTGCTAAACTATTATTTAACAGTGGCAATTGCATTGACATCCGACGTGATGGCACGTTTGAACCCGGTCTAGAAAGATAAAAAGCTCGCCCTTTCATACCATCGTCTTATCGCTAATCCTGTAAACATGCGTGTTATGAACTGTAACACCAGGACTCCAAAAGCGGATCCAATTTGCACACCGACCGCGAGACGAATGAAGAAGTGCGCAGGAGAGTGAGTCATCATCAGGCTATAAAGACGGGTTGACCAATCATTGAAGAAGAGTCATCAAATTTTTAGCCACGTTTGCAAACACCGCAGAAATTCTCAAAACCATCTTACAAGAAACGGCACAAGGTTCACTAGAAAAAAGTTAGTCAGACAATGTTGTCGAATAGACGTGCGAAGGTTTTACCCAAACCCAGGCGCTAGCTAACGAACGGTTCAAGCTGAAAAGTGTCAAGGGAGAAAAAAGATTAATTTATATCTTTTCGTGCGAAAGCAAACGCCGCTGAATTCGAACTCGACGTATCAGTTCTAAATTTGGGACAGAACTGCCAATATAAAAAGGCCGCACTGCCTTGAATCTGTTTGTCATTACTCCAATTTGTCTATTTCCCTTTGAAGCTATCCCTTTTTAACGCTCTCCTGACTTCTTTAATCTACGATATTTTTTAATCCATCTCTTCTCACATTTTTCCACTTACAGGTCTTGATAAGACTTTAAAAGATCTAACACGCATTCCCATTATCAATGTCAGGAACCACACATAGGTCGGTTCACACGTACGCAGTTTCACTCACCTCACGTCCTTTGTACTTTAAATATTTTCGCATTCTTTTTTTTTACACACATAATTGTCTTTGTTACTTGTCTGTCTTTCTTGTTAATACATTATCATTTGTTTGTACATTTATTGGCTTTTGTTTGTTTGTTTTTTTGTATTTTATCATGGCGGGCGCACATGCGAGTTCTCCGTTTGTGTTGTGGATATTCCAGGAGATACGTGTTTTTCCCAACACAAACACCCGACATATATAACAGCCGCAACAAATCAATAAAATCTATTGCCGACATGATTAACAACTCAGCCATGCCGGATGACCTAGATTCATTTTTGATCAAGTATTTCTTGCCAATGTTTTTATCATTTCAACACACAGTTAGAATCTCCAATAGCGGAAACATCTTTAATATCTAAATACACAACGGACATATATTAATAATGCATGCTATACAAAGTTGGATCAATAATTATCTAGCTTGATATATAAAGGGTGTTTCATTAAGACGGATTATATATAAAGATGTTTCATTAAGACGGTTCAAAGTCAGCAGTAAATGAATCAGTGTTATTGGTGAAAATTTATTTATTTCTCTATTGGATCATGTTATTTAAGTCATGGCAATTAT